>JABFOX010002947.1:0-10854 GCA_022817665.1 Axea sp. ZL-2020
AAGCTCAGATAACGTTTACATTTGCGGGAATAAAAAATCAATCCGCGCAGTCCTGGTCTTTTACGAATTTCAAACTTCCTTCGTTTAATCACTTGAAATTTAACTTCCGTGTAACTACACGATTTGCCAATGAGTTAAAAACAACGCATTGTGCCTAGTTGCGATTATCTTTCGCACATAAAAATTCTCATCATTATCGATCGGAGAAAATCAATTCAAATACTTCGATATTAAGTTCTGCACGAACAGTTTTAATGCTTATCATAAATCTTAGCACGCAAACGAAAAAACTTGCATTATCAAATTTCTATAAACCGAATCTAAAACGATTTTTCAACTTGTTTCAAAATTAATTATTTTAATTCACATCGTGATTACATTTCCTGATTTGAGGTTTACTGGTGAATACGTTTTATGAATAATGCACCTTTTATTTTGTTTTTCTTTCTCAAACAACGTTGTATAATGATTACACATTTTTGCTTTCTATTAAATTTGCGTTAAAACGTGTTGTTTCGATGTATTAAAAAAATGTGACTTAAATATGTAAAAATTCATTAAACTCTTACACAACTACTTGATTAAAATTTTAATAAAAGAGTGAATTATCTTCAAATTTTCAAAGTTTAAAATTAACTGTTTCGTACAGAGATTTGCCTACGAAAAATATTACAGAGATTATTCGATGATAAGAATATTCCTGTATTTATTACAGCAAAACCATAATTCCTTTCAATTCTCAGTAAAGAAATTGCATTCATTATAAAATCAATTTAGCAAGTTTAAAAAGAAGCATTTTAATAATATATACGAACTTCAGAAATTCTGTCGTAATTCATTAAATTTTCTATACAGTAATAATTGTTAACGAATAATTTTACGTTAACGTTTACGCTTAAGTTAGCTATAGCAATTATGTTTATGATTACGATTACGATTAAGTATATGCTTAAGTTAACGTTTACGGTTACAGTTACAGTAACGTCACACACCGAGGTTCAGACATGTAATGCTGAGTACGAGCTTCCATTCCACATGTATCATTGAATTATCGTCTTTCCAATCATTGAACCATCCCCCATTAGAGAAATGTATTATTATAGCAGGGCAGAAACAAACTGAAAATTCATTTTGTTTTAAAGAACAAGGTTGCGTTTATAAAAGTCTTTCAACAAAACTTCTTTAATTTAGAGAAAATAAAAACGTTTTCAGTTTGAAAATCCTAATTCTTATCATCCAGTAAAGAATTTGAGTTTTGTTAAATTGTAAATTTTACAGCATTTTAAATAAAAATATGTGCCTTTATACATATATAATTTTAAAAAGGTTCATGTTGTAACTTATTGCTCTAAATTACACGATTACGACATATATTCTTACGAGCTTTTATTTTTGAGAATATTAGTACATATGATATTCATAAAACGTTTGAACAAATTTCAAGGAAAAATATAACTGTTATATTTCATTCTAAAGATAATCGTCTAAGAGTTAACAAAGAGATAAAAAAGTAACAAAAACAGTTCTGAAATATTATTTAAAAAATAACATTATTTATACACGCATGGAAAAATAAACGTTATTCGAAATAGGAAATTTTTTGTATTAATATATACATATAGTAAGAATTTTCAGTTAAAAATGAATTAATATATAATTATGAAAATTAGTGGGTACTAATGGGAAAGTATTTAAATGTTTAAATATATGTTGTTGTACAAACGTTACTTTGGCGTGTGATGTCATTTTTTATGGCCATTAAAGTTTACTTTATTCTAATTAAGAAAGTAATTTAAGGAAAAAGAAATACAATTCGAATGTTTCTGTCTAAACTGAAGAGTGTATTATAAATTGTAAAAAATGTATTTTACCTTCATAATTAAGCCAATTAAAATTAATTATATCACAATTTCAAAGGAATAAAACGTATGCAAATTATAAAGCAATTAATGATTTGTGTGATTCTATAATAACATTCATTTGGTTTTGTAAGATGCAACAAACAGTTGTTAAGTTTCATCGATTGATTATTACTGATAACATTTATTTACTTATATTATATTACTTAATAACTAGCCGTTTAAGTAATGTATCGTGTAACATATTTGACAACAAATAGTTTTCTAATCCGTCTCCCTGGCGCTTACTACTGTTTGTCCAGTTTGTCTCTATACTAATTGCTCCGGTATAAAAATTACTAAACATTTATTATTTAATTGATGAAATATTATCATTGATGTCAATATTCATCACTGCAACATCACTTAGTTCAATAAAATTCAATAGAACGGCATTTTTCCGCTTCTAAATGTCTTAAAATACATTGAATAAATCAGATGCCAGATCGAGAGAAATTCCCTCACTATAGGCAGTTCGCTGCCAGATCGAGGGAATTTTAACATGTAAATCATGCGGTTTAGAGGGGGATTATCCCACGATCTGGCAGTACAGTTTTGAGGGATCTTCGCCCACTAAACTTCCCTCAATATCTAACATAACCGAAATCCCTCAAATTCCAAAATTCAAAAGAATTTTTCTAACCACTTTCCTTCAAAAATTTTTCTTATTTTATAAAATTATAAACAATTTTCCAAATTTTTAAGATTTTTCGACCAAAATTGAATATCTTGCCAAAACATTATTTTTTGATCATTTTTATCCAAACAAATTTTATCGGCAATTTTCAAGTTCTTCCAACGAAGATTGAAACTCAGCAATTTTAGAACCATTCTGTTCAAAAAATTTTTCAGTTTTCGTCCGAAATGATATTGTAAAAATTTTCGTTTTCGTCAGAAATGCTTTAAAATACGAATTTTTTCAAAATTTATAAAAACTCGAAAAATGTAAAAATTTCGAAATTTGCGATTTTTGCCCGAAATGCTTTAAAATATAAATTTTTTCGAAATTTATTAAAACTCCAAAAATGTAAAAATTTTCAAATTTGCGATTTTTGCCAGCAATGCTTTGCAATCCATTATTTGTTTATGAGAAAACGGTAGAAACATAGGTGGGCACCTCATATTAAATAACAATGCATGGCATATCAAGTTCTCAGCTTTAACTAATTTTTAACCATTTTTTCTGGAACACACATTGTTTAATTTGTCTTTATATAAATTTTTATTAATTTAAATTATATCAAGACAAGTATTTATATATTACGTATTTTCTAGTGTGGAACGTCCTGAATGCTCTGATTATATATCATTTCTGCACTTACCATCGGATCAAGATGAATGTTGAGTTTATTGGCCAGTAGGTGTCCTTCGTGTTGGAGAACAACATTTCGACAATCTCGGAGAATAGCAGTTTAAATCACTTACGACGACTGGAAATTATCTGTAAAAAAGTTGTCGAAAATTAAGAAATAAAAAAAATGGCTAGTTTAATTGGAAAAAGTTCAGCTTTATTGAAAAGTAAGTACATTTGTAGACCAACAAATTTTTAAATTAAACAGTCAAGAAATAATTTTGGTGAAATCGACTTTTTTAATCTTCTTCAAGACCTTACATAACCATTTGAGGGAGTTAAAAACATTAAAATGTTAACTTAACTAATACTTTTTGTAAATTATATTATTTCGTTTTTAAAAAATCATATGTTAATTGTAAACATTCAAGGTGTTTTTTTTCCTTCAACGTAATATAATTGTTAGGTTATGTTTATTGTCATTTGGCATATAATTGTGAGGTATTTGCTCAGTCTTAAAAATGTCAAATAAAATATGTTGCAATGTCACAGAATTTCATAAAACTTAAATAAATATTTCTCTATAATTTGATTCATTTATGAATACAGACAAATCAGTTAATAAATATTAGTAACTACTTTAATTCGACCATAATTGTTAAGTACGTTAAATATAATAAATTAATACAATTATAATTTGAATAAAATAATAAAACTATTTTTCAAAAATATGCATGTATCAATCAAAGAAAATTGTTTATTAATGTTATTTATATTTTTTGTATTCTAATAAAAAATAATTTTTGCAGCTGCCTTAACTGAATCCAAACCAATTTTAAACAAAATTCAGTACTATGCTAAAGTGGAGTTGGTTCCACCAAAGTTGAGTGATATTCCTGCAATTCGATCTGGAATTAACAGGCTAATAACTTCAGCAAAAACCGGTCAATATAAACAACTTACTGTCAAAGAAGCCTGGCTCAATACCCTGGTTGCCATTGAAGTTTATTGCTGGTTTTACATTGGTGAATGCATTGGCAAGAGGCATATTATTGGTTATGATGTTTAAATACTAATTCCAACAGTGATTGTAGATTGTATATTCTAATTAATTCAAATGTATCAAAAGACTTGTTGAGATAAGAAGAAATAAAAAAATATGTCAAAATAAACAAAAATTTGCTTTTTATTTTTATTTTACTTCATTAGGCTAAATAAGATATATATTAATGTTAATAATGATGTAGGGCTTATAAAAAAATTTAATATATTTTATTTATTTATTTATATATTTATTGATTTACAGATTAACTGATTTATTTTACCTGTATAAAAGTTATATTTATATGATGGAAATTTAAATAGTTATTATATACAAGCTTTAGATTATAGAAATACATCATAGTTTAAAAAATATAATTATTCATAAGCAGCAGCAATTTTGTTAATGAAAATTTTTGGACTAAGTTTTAACTTAGATGAAAATTTAATAAGAAAATGTAAAATACATTTACATTTATAAAGCACATATTGCACAGTATGTTTACTGTAATATATCTAATAATTATTTAAATACATTAGTTTTATAAAATTAACTGATTTTACTTCAAAATAAAAACTAATTTTATTATGTCTGTTGATCATTATATAGGCAATTATTCTTTAAAGTGGAATGAATAAATTTTTGCATTTATCAAGATATTTAGGGGTTAGCGTTTAACCCTTATCAGTCGTTACCTATCAGTTACCAAAGTTTTGCCATGTGAGAGGTGACTTACGACCCATAATGGTTCAAAATATTGGCAAAGATTAATCAATTCGGCTGACATTGTATTTTTAACACTATATTAAACTTTGAAATGCATTAATAATTATTATTATAATTGTTAATACAAAAAAATAATGATTATTTGCTTCAAATGGACTTATTCCACTTTTTTATATACATCGACTTTGTCTGAAATGGATTTTTTAATATAAAAAGTAATGAAATGTAGACATGTATGTAAACAAATAATTAAGCTTCTTAATAATAATAATAATAATAATAATAATAATAATAATAATAATAATAATAATTAATTTCAGTTATACTTAAAAAGAAGATATAAATAAACAAGTGTAAAGATAATTAAAAATAGATAACTAGAAATAAACAAAATTGTAACTTATTTCTCCTTCACAATTAACATAGCAAGGTATTCATGATAAATAGATGTTTGGTCTTTCTTGTTTTTCAGATAAAAATAATACTTTGAATACTGCATTTTTATCTATACTTGTTTTGTAAAAAATGTTGCGTAATTCGTCTCTTTGAAATCTCATCCAGTATATTTTCAACTAATTTGAAAATTCTCCATCCGCATTTTTTGTCCTGTTTGATATTGCCTCTTTTAGAGACTTATTACATTTTATGCAAAATGAATATATTTTTTTTCGACAACTCTGTATTACATTATAACAGTCTTCAGCAGTATACAATTGATTCTTTGTCTTTAATGTTACTTTCACAACGCTAAAATCTCTATCCTTTGGAAGAAATGAATAGCTCGACAGTAGAAATTTGTGGTCAGCTGATTGAATAGTCCTTAACATATGAGCGCAAGCTTAATTAATATTAATATAATAAATAATAAATATAATTAAAACTTAATATTCATTTCAGTTTTGTCTAATACACATGTCACAGTATGTTATAATGTGGTTTTGAGTTGTAACACTTTGAATATGTTTCAAGCAGTAAGATGCTACCTTTATTCTCAAATACAGCGGCCTAACGATAATTTCCAAGGCATACAGTAATTTGACATAGCATTTAGAAAATTATTTAAACTATCATTATTACAAATGGACTTATTCCACTTTCAATTTAGTATTTTAACGATAACATTTTTACCTAAAATTCTTTTGATTCCATTATCAAAAAGTCATGCTCTATTGAATGTATGATTGGAATGTATTTTTTTTTCCAAAAGTGATTTTATTTCACTATCAACAATAACAGCTCATATTAAATTATATTATAAAATATTCTAATTTATTGTTTATTTGTATTCCATATTATTATTATATGGACACGTAAATACAATTAAAAAATGCCTTTAATTACTTTTTAATGCTGTGAAGTTGGTGATATAAATGTAAAATATACATCTTAAAATAAACTTTGTAACGGAAACGTAGATTAGTTTAGAAAAGTACTAGTTTTACAAAAAATAAAAGTAATGTTACACTTAATGCGTGTAGCATTATGTTGCATACGATGTATCAATAAAGTTTAATTATGTTATGATTCTATATATGTATTTTTCATCACGTACCACGTAGGGCAGGATGTCATGTTATATTTTTTTGCATTATAATTTTCATATAAATTTGTTTGAAATAAGCATAATAACCTTTAAATACTTATAAGTTTTATCAACAAATTGCCATACATTTATTATTAAAGGATACGTTTTGCATTATTTTTGGAATTTTTTTTACTATTCTTATTGTGATTTCAACTACGAAATTTAACATAATTTGTATATTATACTCCACATGTGTTCGGTAATAAATATTGTGATAAGTGAATAGTTTCCGTAAAATATTTTTTTATATATTTTAAAATATTTCTAAAAATATGTAGTATGTTTCAGAAAGACATCAGTCAGTTAATGTTCAGTTAATATATTTCAGAAATATTCTTGTTAAATGTTTTTGGAATGTGCTAGAAACAATAATGAGAATAATTTGGTACATTTAAATATTTCGAATAAAAATTATCTTAAAAATATTCCTGCCATATTTCCTAAAAATAAATCCTAAAAATATTTTTAACATATTTGTAGATCATTTTTGAAATATTTTCGTGTAAATTTCATATAATTCAAAAATCATTCCTAAAATATTTCTAGAAGCTCTAAAAAAATATTTTTTAATCTTTTCTAAATATTTCATAACATGTTAAGTTACGTTCTGATAGTATATTCACGATAAACTTTATACACTGAATTCCTTTTAGTTCTGAAAATGTGTATCTCATTTTGAAAATATACTCATATGAAAAATATTTTTGCTGTATGTCTGCAAAAATGTTAATCCTTCATGATACCAACACTGGAATATTATACGAATATATTCTTAAAATACTTTGAAATATTCTGTGCTATTATGAATTGAATATAATTAAAAATATTAACTATTAATGAAATTTAAACATTTCAATATTAGCATTCCATACTTGCAATATGTACAATGAAACAACGTTGCATTACATAATTTAGTTGCTTTTTTAAACTGCTTGTTTACAACCATAAGGTAAATTAGTTTTACTAGCACTGAAAATGATTAACAACTTGATAATTTCACCCGCTTCTCGGGGTGGAAAAGGGACAACTTTAAAATCTTAAATAGTATTTTATTTTAATACTCAATATCATATTTAATAATTTGATTTATTCAAATGCAATTAATGTTATGTTAATATTTAGAAAATATAGTACAAACAGTACTCAAAGTTTCATTTTATGATTTTCAATCCAAAGAATGTTTGTTGTAATATATCTTCAAGTTAAAATATTTTGTTTTATATAATACTATTGTTTTCTACGAGTTCTTTTTATGTTTTTCTCGTACTTATCAGTCCATGTTAAATCTTTAATAAATATA
Organism: Axea sp. ZL-2020; assembly: GCA_022817665.1. NCBI lineage: Eukaryota > Metazoa > Arthropoda > Insecta > Hymenoptera > Scelionidae > Axea > Axea sp. ZL-2020. Next base: position 7,843 of record JABFOX010002947.1, read on the forward strand.
ATTTGATTAAACCAGTTGTGAAGTTTCTTTACTTTGTGTAAATGATTAAAAATATATAACACATTACAAAACTTCAGAATTATGTAATTATGTATTACATGTAATAAAATGTTGTCTTGCTTTTGATGATAAATTTGATGGGGCTTAATATTTAATAAAACTTACGATTAATTACAACTATTACATTGTTCAGAGACAATGAAAGCTGCAAGGATAATCATTGTGAAGTTTTATCACTAATTGATTTATCATTTTAAATTTCGTTTAGTTGTTTAATTGATGTAGAAAAACTTTAATACGACGTTTAATCGACTGAATGCCATTTTTATAATATAAATATTGTATAGAACAAGAGAAATTTAATTTTGGTATATTTAAATATTTGATACATTAAATGCATTGTTAAATTTTTGAAAAATTTAAAATAAGATGTTTATCGATGTTAAGTACAGCAACATTGTTCCCCATTGCAATTATGTATACTTTTAAGTAATTCTGATAAAGTTAATGTGTCTACATTGCTATATTAATGCATTTCGGTGAAATATAATCTTTATTGATGAAGTGCAACAACTTTGTATGTAATTATATTCAAATTAGAATGTTGCATTAGTGCTCACAGTTTTAGCAAATTATCAACCAAAAAAGTATACGTGACTCTTTTCGATGAGTATAAGTACAAGTTTGCAATTCAACTTGTCGCTAGTTTTATTTTTTCGTTTTTGAATTTAGAATTAGTATCATCAGCTTGATTAGTTTTAGTATAACAATTTCGTGTTAGTTTTCTAGATGCACTTCTTTTATTTCGTGAGTAAAAAGTGCCTTCTTATTTTTGATCTATTTTGTTTCTTCCTATTTATTACTTCTTTATTAAATTATTTTATTGCTTAATTATTTTTATTGATTTTACTCCAGTTTGTCTGACTTAAAATGTTAACAAATTCTTTTCAGATAAGTTTTTGAATAATTTATTACATTTTTATTCATAAAATAATAATTTTTTAAGTTAAATTTTGATTTCATCTTTTAACAATTGTTTTAGCATTGCTGTAAATTAATTATTATAATACTTATAATAGTTTGATACATTCAATATATGTATATATAGCAATATTTAAAATTGAACTTTTTTCATGATAACTCCATATGAAAGGTTTATTAATTTTTCGTTTTCTAAACGAACGAGTTTTAGTTATATATTTCGATTAAAAATGGATAGATTAAAATAAAACATACTTATTTGTGATTAAATTTTTGTATGTTAAAAATATCCTTAAATTTGTAAGTAATGTACTGTCAAAATTTTATTATGAGTTTATTAAATTTAAGAATTTTGTATGTAATTCAGTGTATTTGTATGTAATTTCAAATGTAATTCTTTCAATTACATTTGAAAGAATTTGGACGTTGAATAGTACTTGCGGTATTGAAAATTCACACTGAGCAGTGTTAAATTAATTAAGTCTAGACTGGACCTTTTGCAGTTTACAATTAAGAGAAAAAATGCTAGAATACTGAAATCATTTAGAAATTAAAATTAAAATTATATATAATAAATAAAATAAATAAAATTATATATAATAAATAAAATAAAAAAAGACTCATACACAATTCGATCACAATTGTTAATTGTACAATCAAAACCTTATAATAATTCACTCTAATAAATACAATAAGTTTAATATTGTATAGCATTAAGTCCACTCAAAATAATGTAACAATAATCAATTATTAATAGGATTTAGCATGCTCAAGAATGCGTTTGTAATAGGAAAATTAAGAAAGATGTAAAATATGTTTAAAACCGATTTTAAAGATTTAAAATACGTTTTTGCTTTACAAAATGAATCGTATTTAAAATGATTACGATTTTAATTTTGGTTCTAGATCAGAGTTATTTTATAATTCTAAATATAGTTAGAATGTGGTATGTGATTTTTGTTTGAAACTAGTTGTTTTAAGCTTATTTATTAATAATTGTGTGAAGAAAACTTCATTTGTTCATCATATACATTTTTGAAGTTTGCATTTATTGAAATTATATATAAATATTGTACAATTTCTTTGACACGTATAAAATCGATGAAATATAATTAACAATACTTTATTACAAAATTTCGGCTAATACGTATTTTACAAAATTGTAACAGCTTTTTTAAAGCAAAATAATACCCGTTGAAACAAGGCAACGTCTTGTATTGTTTTTTTGAAAAGTACGGTAGAAGAATGCAAAACCGTCTTCAAAATCTATCTAGTTTTTGACGTTTTTTTTATTATTATTAAATAAAATTAAAGCATAGATTCCATTAAAACATCGACAGTCTAAACATATATATATATATTGGGCAATTATGCATCGCGATACCTGACGTCATACCGTAGTGTGAGTCCGTATATGCGGCGCCATTTCATCATGAATCAACTTATTTGTTTTATCGTCAATTAACACATAAAACTTTAAAATAAAAATATGTAATAAAATATTCTAGAACACATTTCAAACTAATCAAATTTTTGGCAACAACTTGACTTTTGTGAAAAGCAAAAGCATGAAATATCTAATAATTGTAAATTAAATGTCAAATCATGTTGATAAAGTGTTCAAAAATTATCATAATGGATAATATGAATTAATAAACTAAGAAATGAAAATTCAACGATTTTAGTTACATTATGTTTGAAAATCACTACTTAAAATTAGAACAATTCTCTTTTAAATATTAAACAAAATAATAATAATAATAGTAATAATAATAATAATAATAATAATAATAATAATAATAATAAATAAATAAAATCATCTTTTTGACTATGAAATGATTAATAAAAATTCACATCAAGAATATTAAAATTTTTAAGTTTGTAATTCAAATCAAACATTCAGAAAAGTAATTAATATGTAAAGTTTAATTATATAATATTAAAAATTTCTTCAATTTAACTGCAGACTAACAAGCAGTATATAAAGAATAGCATTGTTTTTTATATATTCACATAATGATATAATGTTTA
>JABFOX010002948.1:0-10852 GCA_022817665.1 Axea sp. ZL-2020
GCCGGCCTGGAGAGAACGAACGAAGACGGAGCAAGGGAACTCAAGGGCAGCAGCTTAAAGCTGAACGCCGGCTCGTGGAAATTCGCGGGGGCTGGGGACAAAGCGGGCCGGCTCTGCCTGCGCGACTCCGCGAAGAACTGCTTCGACAAGTGTGTGAATTTTCCAAAAGCGATCAATGCGACGAAGGACGAGCGAGACACCGTGCAGTTCCTGAGGTCGAACGAATGGGTGCCCATATACCTGACCATAGCCTACTGCGGCATATTCGCGTGCATCGTTATCGCGGTGTTCATCATCTATCGATACTTCATCGACGACATTTCGGACGGTAATCCCGCGCTCACGATCGTCTTGGTGTTCGCCGACATCTTCCTCCTGCAGACGGTCTTCCCGTTCTGCATGAACGACGAGTTCGTCGGACCGGAGCACCTGAACGCCAGGAAGATCTTCGTCACGACCTTGTCTTTCGGTCTTCTGTTCTCGATAATACTGTCGCGAGCGTTCTTCTTGGCCTTCGCCACAGAAGGGATGCTCAGAACGCACATTAATGGATACCTTCAGAGTTTGATGATCTTTTTTATGGCGGGGGTACAGGTCGCTATTTCGACGATGTACTTCCTCTTGAACGAATCAGACTCGGCGGTTGTCGTACGAAGTTTGCTGTTCATTGCTTTACTGAGTAAGTGAATGACCAGATGTTTTATTGATTTTGCGCGAATTCAAATCTTATTTCTCAAGTCCATGTGGCCGAAAAACAATGATTAAATTAATGATCAAATTCATGTATGGGGTTCTGTTTTTTAAATCGATTTTCCAAAGAAAAAAAAAACAAAACACAATTTCGTATTCTTTAATTCATCTTTGGTTTATGAATTGAATAAATTCGTAAATTGTAGTGAGTATCGCGTTAAATTTTGAAACCTTTGCAAATTCATAAATCGAAATCCTGCATTATTATTTGACTCGTTTTAATTCGTATAAAAATAACCGATCTTGTTTACAAATAAGACAAAATACAGTATACTGTATATAATTATGACCATTTCCTGAAATGTATTTTTACATTAAAAATAAAGATTAATAATAGTGATAATATATTATTAGAATTATTATTGTATAACAATTGCATTTTAATGATAATGTTAAATTTTAATAATAATACATTGAAATGAATGTGTTATGATATGAATTTTAAATCATGAAAATGGAAGGGCGAAGAAAAAACGATTAAATTACATATATGGAGAATATCAAATGTGCCAAGAAGAAGGTTCATTTTTCAACAGAATAGACCAATTTTTTGAGTAGTCGATTCTGCTCAGTTGTAACGATGTGGTTACTTTTCTGTCTAACTTCGAACTGTTAGAAGATCAATCTGATGATCAGTGCCAGTGAGGTCTAAGATAGTTTTCAGGCAAAGATTTATAGATGTTATTTAATTGTGAAGCTTCCTTTACATTTTAATGGTGACATTTATGAAGATTGTCACGAAAGTATAATTTGGGGAAAAAGGTTCAAATCCAAAAATAAATTAGACTTCGTAGCAAAAAGTCGATCGAACTCTCATTTGGAAGCAAATAAACTAGGAAAATCTCACTTTCCTCACAATATACTCAACCGTAGCGGAATGCTCTTCCCAAAAATGGTTCCAATTTGTTAAAATAATGAAAAAGGGATTTGATACTCATCCGTTTTGTCTCGTTTTAACGGTTGCCAAAGGTTTTGTTTTGAACTAAAACAAACTGATCGATCAGAATATTGCTCCAAGTATTTCTCATAAAGTATTTTGCGTACCAAAATTACCAAAACCAATCAAATGCTTCCATAACTATATTCATAGTTTTGTAAAAATGTTAAAAAAGTGCTCATTTTTGGTTTTTGTTTCCACTGGATATATTTCCATTTAATTTTTAATCCTTATTTCTAATAAATACAAAGCGACACGATCACAACACGTGTGCAAAATAAAATCTGGCAGGTGTATAGCGCAGGTATTAATCAAGATCACTACCATACTCTTATCATACTTTTTTTCAGATCCACCAAGTAGAAAAATGAATTCGCAATCATGCCAATTTCATTTTCCACTCGGAAGTTCATGCGTGATAAATATTCATAAAAATAAATAACCAAAGAACAAAGAGAAATTCAAAAAATTATAATGTTCGAACGAATCCTTTTTTTCCCCCTGAAAAATACGTGCGTGCATTTTTGTGTTATCCTTGTATACCGTGACTCGGCATGTGTGCAAAAACTGCCACAATAAATTCCACAGTTTTGCGAGAGTTCATGACTGATTCGTATTTCGTAATGATTGATGATCCCGCGTTATTCTCGACACGTGGCACAACAGTTTTGTTCTTATTTTTTCGCGACATATTTAATTGTTCTTGTTTTGGAACGGAAGGCAACATAACAAATGGCTGAATCCAAGCGATAATAAGGGAAATTCAATTACAAATTTAATATGTTTTAGTACATCTGAGACACACTTTTTCAATATTAAAAATACATTATTAAGTAAAGTGTACGGATTAATATTGCAGTGCATTACTTTCTTTATTCTTTAAATTAACATTTCTGAATTGGATTCTGATTTAATTGAATAACTGCCCTGTTATCTATTTCTCATCTGAATGTAGAAACGTTTGATTAATTAAACTTAAATTATGTAATTAAGGTGGATTAAAATTATGTAAATAGTCTGGCTAAGTTAATTTAATTTTCGGCCACTAGGAATGAAGATCAGCCTTTTTATTTATTTTTGTTAGAAAAAGTAAAATGTAAATAATTTTGTGATCATTTACGCTATTATCATTATCATTATTATTATTATTGTTGTTATTGTTGTTGTTGTTATTACATTACAATTTAATTTTTATTTCGTTGATTTTTTTTAATTTTATTTTATATACAGTATCGGTATTAAAAATGTATGTTGCATTAAACGAATGTTAATACCTTAAAATATGGAATGAAGTATGTATTTCATTCGTAAAAACTTTTAGTTATAATCATGCCACTTATTCGTACATAAAATGTACGAATAAATGCTAAAACTAATTATGAAACAACATAACAAGAATGATGAAGTAATACCACGAAATTACAGTGCATGAAAAAATGTTTATTTTAACTCGAACCATTTTATCGCAGGCTACGATATATTTCTGTTGATCGTGCTCTTCATCATATGCTGTTTCATTGCTCAAGTCCAGCGCAATTATCCTGAAGGGAAATGCTTTTTCGGGACGGTTATCGGACTGCTTATTGTGTGGGCAATATGGTTAACTTGTTTTATTTTGGTCGAGCCAGAAGTACGAGACATTATTGTGTGTTTCGGAATTGTTTCGACGGGTGTGCTGGTCATTATTGGTATCCTCATACCAAAAACTTATTATATGGTCACGCATCTGAGAAGGGACAAAATGATGGGACGAAGATTTACACCTACCGAATTTGGACCGGACCCAAGAATGAACAACGCCGCAAGACAGGTTTTCGTATTAATTAAATTAAAATTATCTTACGCAATCGCATGACGCTCGGCAAAGATTGTATTACGAAGACAACAAAATCCAAAATAAATGTTTGAATGATTGAAAATTAAATAATTAATAAATGAAATTTAAATTTAATACGTGCTTATTCAAAATAAAGAAACGTTCGGCTGGAAAATCATCGTTAAACAAGACGCTTATTTCAAGATGTTTTTAAAGTCCAATTTTCCCTCGCTTCGTCTCACATTTCTTGTCTTTTATTCGTATTATTTTTTATATTTATATTTAAAACGAGTTCATCTATTAAATTATTTACAAGTCATGTTTAAAACAGGTCATAAACGTATTCCGTAACGTGGAGCTTCAGCAGTATTGATGACACAATACGCTTATTTATTATATACACAAATAAATAAATACTTAATATTGCATTGAAGTGTGATACGTTTCATTTGCATTGCTATTTACATTGATTAAAACTTAATACATTCATTTGTTAGAGTTCAATTTACCCGAGGGAAATATTAATGACCAAGTGTTACAACTTCTTCAGTCAACTTTTCATTTTGTTTGGAAAATTAGTTTCAAACTTATGAAATGAAAATGTCTTTATTTACAATGCAATTTTCGTGAAACGATTTTTATGCTGCACAGAACTGTTACTTTTTTTTTACAACACACGCTACAATAATTTAATATTGCTAACTGTAATTCGTTCCTTCAAAATGAAATTATGACAGTTTTAAATAAAAAAAAAAAATTAATAACAATAATAAAAGATTATTTGCAATTGAAATAAATTGTATCAAATGCTTTTGACAAAAACAGAAGTAAAATTGCTAATTGTGCGTTTGCAGTACCAACAGCCATTTTACGAGTACATTCGACCTGCGGATGGACTAACAGGTTTCTCAACATTGCAAGTCGAGGGTCGTCCTAATTATTATGGCACATCCAGCCCAAGTGCAAGATATTTTGATCGCACGAGGTTTCCAGAACCACGAACGTCGTCCGCTTACAGCAATTATGGTTTCCACTCAGAAATGCGTGAAATGGAGAACACTTACGTCGTGCCTCGTGTCTGCATTGAAAATCCGGAAGTGAGTTTCGCGTTGTGTATAATATAACACAGACGTTCTAGCTGAATCGCTCGCGACTTTTCTGTTCAAATTAAAGATAAATATTGAATTTAAATGCAAACGAAAATTAAGACGGAAGAATAATCGTACGAATCATTAGTTTTGTTGAAGCAGTGCGATAGACCATAACGTTTATTTGCGGTAACAAATAATAACGATGAATTATCATTTGCAAGAAAGTAATCTTTTTTTATCAATGATTCATCGAGGTAATTAAGCGTGATGTTATTTGAGACACGACTTTTTAAGCAATCGATTTTTAATACAAATTCCAAATCTGTTTGTGTTACGCGTGTAAAGCAACTGAATAATTTCTATGAAAGAAATCAATAAGTGACTTCTTCTGCAGGGATACAAAGTCCATTTAAACAAAAACGACGCTAATGGAAATCATACACAAAGACAGCCGCAGAAACCGACACTGATACTTCGTGAAAAAGATTGCATCGAGACGGATATATACGTAGAGGATAATAGATTTTCACCCATTCGGCGGGGACCAAACGAAAATTTCCCATCCCGCTGTTCCAGTCCGAAATTGGAGCACGTCGACGCGACGATACAAGAGGAGGATGAATACGAGGAGAGCATTAGCAGAATCACGAAATTTTAGAGTTTCGACACGCAGGGCGAATTCGCCATAAATCGGTCTACGAAAATGCGCGCGTTTAAAAGGTCGAAACTTTGACTTTCCGTTGTTCGAACGTCCGTTCCGACGAAGCGAAGGGCAAACGCGGCTGCGATCAAATGTATTTAACATTTCTAAGAAAGAAAGTAAATGGTTTTAAAACGCATATCAATTTGTCTTCGTCTCGATTCCAAAATCTTTCCAGCGAGCCAAAGCCCAGCGCAGAAGTCGGCGTATCGCTTTTCCAATGAATTTCAATGGCAATAAAATTGTTGTGTGGGTAATTTTTGAAATCATAAAGTGAAGTAGATCGCATTAAATTTTCGATACACCGCAAGGCCAAGAATCATCGTTACTTTCGGTCCATCTCGCTGCAGCGAACGCTTTGCAAGGTGGCAAATCTTTTAGGTGCAGATAAGCCAAATACGTTCTAAGAAAATTGAAAAGCTCAGGCACTCGTGAAATACGATAGCACCACCGGTTGCAGCGCATGTGCGAATTTCAAAACCTATAAAAGACTGAAAACTCATCAACCTTCCATCAGTAAGTGAATTCCGCGTGACAAAGTTTTTTATCTGTGACAATTCCCGCAGAGTGGACGACGACCGTTGCGTTTGTTCGACTCGATCGTTTCGAATCGCTTTATTATTTAATGACCCCGAAATTTACCGTTCCTCGAAAGTTTGGAAATTGAAATGCGCATTGATCAATAAGTTGTCGAGATTTCATTAAATGCGCGCTGCTCGAATTGAAATTACAGTGCTAACTTCGCTTGTGGATCAAATTTAATTTTTGCGCTGCATAACTCATTTCGCGATGAACGAAGCACAGGAAAATAAGCGGCATTCACGTACGATGTTGGTCGCCGTTATTTACCTCAGCTTGTTTTTGGATAATGTATTATTAACCGTGGTTGGTGAGTTTCGAACAGCCTGGCATCCGACTTTCGTCTCGCTATGTCAGAAGGAATGCACATTTTTCTAAATTGGAAACAGTACAATTAAGTTGTTAAAGAGCTAAAGCTAATTTGATCGCTCTGCGTATTATTCATTTGAACCGCTTTCGAGTAACTCATGTATTGTTTTCAGTACCTGTTATACCAGATTATTTGTGTAGCATCGATAACAATTTAACGTTTCAAGATGAAAATGGCAGAGTTGGAATTCTGTTGAGTTCGAGTGCTTTTGTACAATTAATTTTAAACCCGGTGATTGGCAGTGTTACCGGTATAACAGGATATTCGAAGCCTCTGCTTTTTGGAAACTTGTGCTTGCTGTTAGCAGCTTCGTGTAAGTACGAGTGAAATCATTTCAAGATTTTAATTCGCAATAACGAAACACGATTAGGAAAACTGAGGAATGAAGTCGAGGGAAATAAAACCATGGTTTGCATTGTTTTATACTTCCGTCATTTTTATACCGAAGTTTTTACGTCTGAAACATTAATCGAGTTATGACTTTTATTGCTATAATTGTCGATGCAAAGTACGGAATTTTATATTTACCAAGCTAAGTCCAATATTCTGTTATTGACAATCAGTTCTTTCTGTAGTGTTTGCTTTTGGACAAACTTATGAAGCGCTGTTCTTAGCGCGAAGTATACAAGGAATATCTTCGGCGTGCATCGGAGTTTCAGGAATGTCTTTGGTCGCGAGTGAATATCCGGAGGAAGAGGAGAGATCAAAAATCATGGGATTCGTACTTGGTAGTATAGCTATGGGTGTTCTATTGGGGTACCCCATTGGATCGGTTTTGTACGATTTGGAAGGAAAAATAGCTCCTTTTTTATTCATATGTTTCCTTTCGATTTTACTGCTAAGTAAGTATTTCACATGTTTGAATGTATAATAATAAAAGAATTAAAATAAACATTAATTAAAAGCCACGTTAAGACAAATAGTATTGAGTTTGTACTGAGATTTGGTACAGATTGGCAGTAATATGTTTGAAAATGAATAAAGAAATGCTTTATACAAAATTAATGAAACACAGAAGCAATTCATTAATTATAATTAATTGATGCATAATTTAGACATTCTGAACTACTGATTAGTTTCCAATCACTCTTGAATTAAAATGGAAGTGTGGTTAATCTGTGTTATAAAAACTAATGATGTTATTCATTGATATTTCATATGTTTATATTAATTAAGTTATCAATATATTGTGCAATTGCAATTAAATATGTCGAGTGTTCATATCCATCTTAAAACCGAATAGAAATTGAATAATAATTAAGTAAATGAACCTTCGTTTGAAAATATAGCATATCAATTATTTTCGGATGAATTTATATTAGTCTAGAATTGAAAACATGATATGATCAATTTAATTCCACATCAATGAAAGACTAATTTTAAAATGAAGTGGTTAAAAATTAAATTATGAGAAAATAATGTAATGAATTGAAATTAATAGGTCTTCAGTTTTAACACTCGTGGGTTCAATATATAATAATTGTTAAAAATTACAATATATTATACTTTCCCGTCATCATAATTGATAAATTATCGCTTAAAGCGAACGAAAAAAAATGGCGTTGATAATTAAATTTGATCTAACGAGGTAGAACTCACATAATTGTTTTTATCTAGTACGTTGTAACTTGTGTGTCTAAAACGATTCGTATCATGGATGTAGCGTGCTCTTTTATCTTGACGGGTGATGGAAGGTTGAAAAAAAAAAAAAAAAAACAAATTGAATTTTATTTTCTATAAATAATTTAATTTTGCTATTTTTCAAAATAAAATATGTTTTCAAAAATATAATTTTTAGACACATAATACTTAAATGTCTGCTTTTGTTCCCTGAATACTATGCTACGGTTATTTATAAAATTTAAATTAGGTAATATTTTTAAAATACGGGAAAAACGTGCTATTACAATTTATTAAATAATAATAATAGTTATTGTTATTATTTTTCCTATGCCACTGCATCCATATTCATTTCTAGTAGAAGTCACATCAGTGACACGACACAAACAATTTATATTTCGCGCCACCTAAATAATTGCATTAAGACTCCAGGATTGGATCATGGAGTGCATCTGGACTGACGTCATGACAATACATTTGCCAGATGCTATGGTAATTTGGTCTTCCAGAGAGACATCAATTTAGTTATACATTTTACTGTGTTCTTATGTACCCTAAGCTGTTTTGATAGACAAGTCAAGAATCCATGACACGCCAAATCAAACGTCTTGCGATAATCAATTTAGACCATCAACAATTTGCTGACAGAACACTGTATTTTGACAGATTGGTCTATCAATCAATAAGTTCTCATGATAACCTACCGATGCTTACATCTGGTGCCTTTTTGTTTGCACATCTCACCATATCCGTTAATGGCCTCTAAGATTATGCAAGATTTTCGGGCAGATATTATGCAGATTATTGAGACATGTCTGTAATTTTAAGGACTCCATCCAATTCTAAGGATCTCCATTTTTCAATATTCGAATGACTTTAAGTCATTTCTTTTACAAAACTTCATTAATCTCATTTGATTCCAGAGCTGTAAACTTTTTTATCCATCAATACTTTTTGAATTTTTTCTGTAGCTTGTAGGTACTCCTTGTCACTCATAAATTCTTTATGAGGGCTTGCATACCGTGGGTTTTTCCATGGCCTTCACTTCACTTAAACAAATTCTACCTTACCTGCGATCTACAAGTTCTATTTTCAGAAGTGCATTTTATCCACTTAACAATATTTCTCTTAACGATCAACTGCAAACCTTTCGAAAGGGATAAACTCCATCCTCGTTTAATCCATAACAAAAGGGTAAATTTTACAAGCAACCACCGTTACTTTAGTATTTTAAACTAGATTTTATATTCCTGATATATGACTATCGCTGAAAATTGTTTCTTGAAATTGCTTTTAATTTTGTTTATATTTTGATTTTGATATAAAATCTTATGTTTCGACGATCAGCTTCAATGCATAACTTCTGCAGAAGTACCTCTGATTGCAATAGCAATGGGATAAGTATTATTACTCCCAGATCCCTTACTTCGATAGTATCAAGTGTCTCTTGATAGTCATGATTCAAGAGGAGGAAGCATAATCACGCAAGTGCTTCGGTGTGAAATTGATATTGAAGTTATTTTGTCGAATAATGATAGTTGGAACTCGAAACCTCGATTCATTCGACAAATGAGTGTAATCCATTGTTTTATAAATTAATTTGTACATAAATATTGTGTCATTACATCGTCCAGATGAGTCAGAAAAGGGTCTGGAAGGAATAATTTCCGTGCAGTGATACGCAGAAAATTATCTTAAACAGTTCATCCTTTATAAATGTTTGTAAAGTTACGTTAATAAGAGGACCAAATTGTTGATGCTTATATTAGCTTGGATTTAATCAATCATATATATACACACGGTATAAATGGTATTCATAGCTTTATTGGTTTTTTACTACAATTCATTTTTGTAATACGTTTTTAGTTATATATTCAATACATTTAACATTCAATTTATTATTAAAAAGAACACCAAGGTCTGTCTGTAATAAAAACAGCAGTTTGCATGTTTGAATGCTCTTCGGTATTTAAAGTTGTACTAATATCATTAATAAATATATTAAAAAGTCATGAATCAATGTAGGATTCTTATTTATATTTATCTTATTTTTTTGTGTTATTGTTAATTCAAAAGATTATTGGATTATACTCATCAAAATTGGTTTGTAATCAAATTGTTGTACATTTTATTAATAATTAAAATGTAACGAATTATTGTGTTAGAAAATTGTTAATAAAATAGTTATGCTATTAAATTTATGAATATGAAACTATTAAATTTATGTTTTTGTAATGCCATTATTCAAATATAATTCGATGCGTTATACATGCACATATGGAAAATAATGCTGAGGGTGGTTCAATAGTATAGCTAAAATTACCAAATTTAAATACAGCTGGTAAAGCATATCAGTTAAACAGTAAAATTAGTTGAACTTTACGATATATTTAGTCATAACATTAGTTTATTGTATCATTTTATAGGTATGGTTTATCGTTGTACAAAACACGATTCAATTTTGTAATTCTAATCAACACTTAAACTTTCTGCAGCATGATATTTTTCTCTTGTAAAAAAAAAGACATAATTCATTGAACTGACATCATCACATTATTAAGATTTAAATTGTGATAGGAAAAATAAAAAGAAATCATACGAACAGACATATCAAGTAGTCACAGGACATTAACTGGACCTTTCTTCATTTTATCTGTTTTTTATAATTAATATATCTTTCATAAAATAAACCGTAGAAATTTGGCAAAGTAAATTCTTTTGAATGATTTTTTCCGTAAATTTTTATAAAACAGGGGAAGTATTTAATTTTTAAACATTCTCATGAATTCAATTTCTAAATGTAATTAAAATCGTTATTTTTTCCTTTAATTCCACGTATATAAAGTGTACTCTTTATTTATTTACTTTAACGGCTTTGAGATTAAAACTTTTAATGTGAAAAGCTATACTAAATCCGAAACGCAAATTAATTTAATTTATACCACGCAGAAATGTTCAGTGTCTAAGTCTATATTCTATATAAAAAAAA
>JABFOX010002949.1:0-10852 GCA_022817665.1 Axea sp. ZL-2020
TAACAAATTATTAATCTTGTTTGCATATTTATAAAAGAACTAACGAAACTAACAATTTGTTAATTTTGTTCGTTTATTTATAAAAAACCTAACGAAATTTACAATTCGTTAGTTTGGTTAGTTTTTTATAAATAAACGAACGAAATTAATAATTTGTAGTTTGATTATTTTGAACATTTATGTAAAATAAGCTTTAAATATCGCGCAAATTCGTCTATTGTGTTTGGTCACGTGACTTCCGTGATACATAACCTCAAACTGTCAATCATGCAGCCAACTTCAAGCAAGGAGACCAGTAGGAAAATCCAACTCCATTTTTATCCTCTGCTTAACGTATCAGACAAGCATCCAATAGATGGCGCAATTTGTATATTTTGATAAAACAACATTAATACGGCCAGACCCGTTTGTACAGTAACAATCTATACAACTGTGATTACACGTGTTTTTTGTACACAAAATTGTATATGTAAAATGTCAAAAGAAGCGTAAGTTGGTTTTAATTCTCTTCACAAAACGTTGTTTCCATTTTCTTACAAATTAAAGACCAGTTTGAATGCTATTTAACAAAAACTTCTAATTTAGAATTCAAATGATTCATGAATCAAAAGAGAAAATATAGGTTATGGATTCAGATTCATAAAGTATATTTTGATTTTAGGTTTGATGTAGAATGCAAATTTGAAGCATTTTTCACAGGAGGAAATATTATCGTAAGTAATTTTACTCACTGAGAAATATAGTGTAAAACATGCACAACTTTCATTGTTATTAGATATTATTTTTTAATAGAATTAATAACAAAAATACAGATATGACAATTATTTACAATTATATTACAATACAAACAAATTACATTATTAATTTTAATGTTTCAAATCACGTTTGATCCTATATATATATAAACATTTTTAAATATTTAATTTCATTTTGTGTTATTAACAAAATATTTAACATCTTTATATATATATAATTTTTTTTAGTGGAGTAAAGATGGCAAATACATGTTTTGTCAAAATGGAGCCACAATATCTATTTTATCTGTAACAAAAGGGTTGGTACAAGCAGAATTAGGGAAACCTGAATCAGAAGATGAACCAGAAGATATTATCAATACTTTTAATGTTGATCATGTAAATGATACAATTATTTCACATCATGCAAGTACTCTATTTAAATTATGGAACTGGAAAGGTATGTGTGAATCAAACAGGCAAACTTATAATTTAAAATAAATTATTTTAATTAAGTAACTTTATAACTGAAACACGAATTTATATAAAATTATATAATAGTATTGAAATATGTTTTTTTCATACAATTTTATGCAATCTTTTAATATTTTAAATTGTATTATACTAATATTTTAAATTGTATATATAATTTGTAAATTATATTTTTTATAATGTTGATGTAATTCTATTATTTTATTAAAATATCTAAATTAATATAAATATATTATTTATTTAGACCGAAAAATTGTAAAATTATGGAAGTCTATTCATAAAGGTCCAGTGGCTCAAATAGCACTGCAAGATGGAAAAATAATGGCTTCTGGAGGTACAGATGGTACTGTAAGATTGTGGGATTTGGAAAACAATGCTTGCACTCATAACTTAAAAGGGCTAAGTGGAGTTGTTAGGTATATAGTGAAAGTAACAATAATAATATAAATGACAAATCTATATACATTTAATATCCACTATACATTAAAATTTTTAAATATTATTCAATTTTTACTTTAATAATTTTGCAGTGTTTTATCATTTTATCCTGATACAAGTAAGAAAATGATTTTTGGTTCTGGAATGGAAAATGCTATTTATGGGTGGAATATCACTAATGGAAAACACAAATGTGTACTTAAAGGACACTTTAGTGAAGTAACATCACTTTCTTTTCATGAAGATGGTGTTCATATTGTTAGGTAAAATATAATTCATCTTTTGTAATGAAATAGTTTTATTTTAAAAATTTTACTTCAAGAAACTAATTTGAACAATTATTCATTTTTGAAAAATGAAATATATCAAATCATGTATTTAATAAACTTGTAAAGTGTATATTTAATTTCAGGTTTTAAATCCACATAATATAAAATATATCTGTAACTTTAACATTATACAATTAATTTTGTTTATTTAACTTAATTCTAATGTATGTTTGAAAAAGTTATTTTAATTACAATTAATGAAATATGTATACTTTCATATAGTTGTGGACGAGACAAAATTATGATTTTATGGAATTTTATGGAAAACATTGCCTTACGAACAATACCAACCTTCATTGGTATTGAAGGTATATTCATAATACCTTCAAAATCATCTATACCAAACTCCATTCAAAGAGAAACAAATGATATATTGGTAGCAGCAGCCGGAGAAAAAGGTTTTATACATTTTTAAGTATATATTAATATCATGTGTACTAATTTAAAGTAATTGTGTGCTTTATATGTATAAGTATTTAACAAAGAAGCATTTTACAATAAATGAATAATTTAAAAACTCTAAATTCTGAATTTTGTAAATTGCTTTAGAAAAAATATAACTCAAAAAAAATTTAAAGACAATATAATATTTTATTATTGCATCCTTATAGGAATGCTCAAAATATTTAGTGCTAATTCTGGAAAACAAGTTTATGAACAAACCAATTCTCTTATTTTACCTGCAAAAGAAGAAGGTGGTCTTTCAGTTACTCATTTACTTTATAATGAACAACTTAACGAGTTTGCAATGGTTTCCACAGACCACAATATTATAATTCATTCTCTTGAAACTCTCAAATGTAAAAAACAGGTATAGTATTATAATAAAAAGTTGTGCCAATAGCTGAATTAAATTTTATTTTATACTCTAAGTTGAAATGAATATAGAATTTATATTTACTCACAAAAATGTTATTTTATAGTTAGTGGGTTATAACGATGAGATTCTTGATGTTGCTTTTCTTGGAGACAATGATTCACATTTAGCTGTTGCAACAAACAGCTATGACATCAAACTTTTTGAATTATCGACGATGAATTGTCAGTTGTTATGTGGTCACAAAAATATTGTTTTAGCTTTAGCTACAACAAATGTGAATAAAAAATTAATGGTTTCGTCTGATAAAGTAAGATATTTTGTTAAAATATATAAATAATTCATTTGTATATTTTAAGTTTAATTTATATTAACAATTTTATTTTGTAAAGAATTTTCATTTTTTTATAGTTTAAGTTAACAATTATGAATAATTTGCTTTTTACTTATAATGTTTATAATTTTATATAATCAAATTCTAAATATGATTCAATTTAATTTTATATTTTACATAAAATATATTTGAAAATATCTGTTTCAATAATAAAAAAAAGTACACACATAAATTCTTTTTTCAATTATAATTTATAGGATTCTAGTGTAAGATTATGGTTAATGAATTCGCAAACAATGGAAGTATCGTGCATTGGCATGGGAACGAGACATATCACTGCTGTAGGATCAGTAGCTATCTCTCCAATGCTGATGAAATTCTTTGTTTCCGTCAGTCAAGATGGTACCCTTAATGTATGGGATATACCTAACAAATTAAATACCGAAGGTAAAATAATCTGTTATATATTATATGTTTAATTCATCGATAGAAAAATATTCTTCACAATAAAATATTCATTTTTGTTATAGAAATTGTAACTTTAAAAGTTTCAAATAATGTTAGGGCACATGAAAAAGATATCAACAGCTGTACGATATCACCAAATGATAAAATGATCGCAACTGGATCTCAAGATAAAACTGCTAAGGTTTGCACAACTTTTGTGTACATATTTTTATTTGTGGAATAATTTTAAAAATGCTTTTATGTACATGGATTGCAAAACATTTTTAGATATGGTCTGCTGACGATCTTAAATTACTGGGTGTTTTGAAGGATCACAGAAGAGGAGTTTGGTGCGTCCGATTTTCTCCTATTGATCAAGTTCTGTTAACATCATCAGCAGATTGTATGATCAAATTGTGGTCTTTGGCAGAATTAAATTGCTTAAAGGTAATTAGTAATACAATAAATATACATGTTTACAAATAAAAATTGTATTTCAATATAAAAAATACAGCATAATAAAATTAACGATTTCACTTTTTTCAGACGTTACAAGGTCATGAATCGTCAGTATTGAAAGCTGAATTTTTGAATCGTGGCACACAATTAATCTCAAGTGGAGGAGATGGTCTGGTGAAATTATGGAGCATTAAAACTTCAGAGTGTGTAACTACTCTAGATAAACACAATGACAAAGTTTGGGCTCTTGCAGGTAAATAAATCAGTGCATCTCTTTACATTATTTTGTACCTTGTTGTAATGAATTTTTATGATTAATAGTAAAATAATTAATATTTTATCAAATTTATTCATCTGAAATTAATTATTTGTCTAAAATACAATTCTTTTGTTAGTTTTATATAATTACTTAAGATTTAATTTTTTATTTAAAATATAATATTTAATTAAACGAAAAAAAAAGACACAGTAACTATTATTAAAGTATTTTTCCTGTTATATTTTCCAATATTTTGAATTATTTCCCTTTAAGCTTCTCTTGTTATTTCAAATATCAATTTCACAGCTGCAAAATTGACATTTAACGTATTTGGATGAGATTAAATATTAATTAAGATAGCAAGCGATCCAATAATATTAATTTTATTTATACAGTATTCAGATTTATCTGCTCGAACTTCAACTACTAATGATTTTTATATACTTTACAAATATCTGTAAAAAATATACAAATTGTTTTTAAAAAAGTGCAACCTAAATATTTTTGTATTACTTTTATTTTATATTCAACTCAATTATTATAGAAAATATTAAATGGAAAGTTAAAAATATTCTATATTTAAATTGTATGCAGCCTCGAATAAGTCACAATGACGTTTATTACATCATCACAAATGTAAACCATGAAAATATAAATCAAATCACAGCTAATAAGCTTGGATTTATGACTATTTTAACAAATGTCGAAACAAAGTTTGTTTAGTTTGAGTCACGATTCGACGAACTGAGTCGGTGATACAGTGAAAATGTGTATTCATTTTTGATTTTTATCGTTTTACAGTAAATAAGTCGGAGAGTCATATCGTCACTGGGGGACGCAATTCTCTGTTGATCATTTGGCGCGACGTAACAGAGGAAAAGAAAGAACAAAAAATTCGCGAACAAGAAAAGCAGGTGTTGTATGAGCAACAGCTTGCAAATTTGTTACAGACACAAAACTTGACTGCTGCTTTGAAACTTGCATTGGAACTCGATAAACCATTGCAAACGTTGAAAATTATTCAAGGTATAAAAATAATAAAATTAAAACTTATAAATATTTATAGAGCGCTTTACTATTTTATATTCATTCTCTAGGTATCATCAAAAACGATTATACAGTACTTTCTAATACGATTGAAGAATTGGAACCTGCGCTACAAGAAGCCTTGCTAAAATGTGTTTGTGAGTGGAATACAAACGGCAGATATGCAGAAGAAGCTCAGGTAAAAATAATTAAATATTTTATCATAATATTCAAAGTGATACAAAACTCTTTATTTAGATATAATAAAAAATGGTTTGATTTTTCAGCTCGTCTTAAGAGCACTATTGGACATTTTCAAAGTCGACAAATTCCGAGAAATGGGACTAACGTCGCAACTCGAAGCTCTGATCCCTTATACAGAAAGACATTTCAAAAGAGTGACTCAACTGCTACAAGATCTTCATTTTCTAAAATTTACAGTCAACTTAATGAAGCCATACAACGCGCCTGAGAATAATTTGGACAAACTTAGTTTAACCGAAAAAATGGAATTTTAATAAGACGAATGTTAAAAACGCTGATGTGTTATACACTATTTATTTTAAGGTTGATTGAAGCAGTTGTACCGTTGCTTTTATAAAAGTTGTAAATATTGTTAATACATTTTGTTATTTATCATTACTGAAATAAAAATAAGAAACTTCCCAGTTACAAAAATACATGTAAAAATTATTTATTGAGCGCGAATCCGAGATCAGTTTATTTTAAGGCGTCATTCTGTGTTACAGAAAGGCTCGTGTAATTAAAAGTTTCAAAGTTGTTTGGGGCACAGTAGCGACGGAAAAAAATGACACGACGCATCCTTTGTCAAAGCACAAAGTCGCGTTATCTTAATCCCTACGCAAAGGCGAAATTAGCTGCCTCAACCTAGTTCCTCGCACCGCTGTTTAACAAGTTGACTGCTGAGTGGGAGTTACATTTGGCGTCTCGTTTGCGACCAATTATTTATCCGAGCACCTTCGAGGATCAGTTACTGCAAGTTGCCCGATCGGTTCACTGTCAAGGGGACTCAGAATGACTCTCATCGCGAGCGCCATTCTTGCACTTTGCTTCTTCGGTCCGCAAGGAAATGCGCTCAAATCGGATACGTGAGTGCTTAAACTCATTTTCACGCGTACTTCAAACATAAAATTACACTTTTCATTATCCATAACAATACACATTTTACATTTTTTGCGGCAGAAATGAACGCATAAAATTAGAACGCATTTGTTTTAGTTTCATATATTAGCATTAATGTTAATTTGACGGTTAATACTAATTATAAATTACTAATTAATATGCATGTTTTCTTTAACCGTCGGAAATAATTCGTATGATTTGCCTGTGACTCATTATTTATTAAAGATTATTTGTTTTCGGTGCTTAATGAGATGTACAACTCGACATTTCGGGTGGAAATTTATCTTATTGCAAAATTAAAAAGATTAATTTTGAATTACATTATTTTATTTTTGAAACGACATAACGTTTTTTTACGAACGAATTTCGTCTAATTTCACTCTGAGATGAAGAATTTGTCATTTATCTCTTATCTCCCAGAAAAATAATGCACTGCATTTGTCATACCGCATTTGTCACATTGCATTTATTGTATGCATTGATAATTACTTTTATACCTGCAGCTAAAGCAAATCCAACAATTTATTATGTCAAAATTCATTTAAAAAAACAGCAATTGAAAATAATGCATAATTAGACCTTGTATTATTTCTTTATAATCATTATTAAATAGTTTAGTATAAAATCAAGAATCAAAGAATTCAGATAAAATTAATAAGTTTAAAAGTGATTAAATGTTAGATTTAATAAATGTAGTTAAAATACATTTTTTAATTTCTTCGAGTTACACTTGCAACGTAAGTAGGCATTAAATATTCTTTCAATTCAATCTTAATTTAATTAAGTTAAATCTAAATTTAATTAATTTTATTAAGTTAATCAACAAGTACTCACTAGCAACAACAAATAACTTGATGGAAAACTTAAAATAGTAAGCTTCGTTTTATAGAATCGTTTAAACAACTTTTTCTCGGTAAATTGCTATTGATAATGAATTGCTGCATTTGTCACGAGTATTGCAAAATAATATACGTGTTGTAGAATAAAGTTGTCGACGGCGTCATTTCGGCGGCACAATCAGTGCATAAATTTGTAATCTGTATACAACAAATATTTTATAAAATAAAGAACATGAATAAAGCTCATGATTCTGTTTCGATGAAGTATAAATTATGAAAAAACTGTTACATTTAACGCTTGCTTTAATCGTACGACCCTGACTTTCTAGTTCATTATAGAACATTTTTTGACAATATTGTAATTAGTTACTATTACATTAGTAATACAGTTGAGTTTCAAGCACTAATAATCTGACACTTGTTTCAAAATTTTGAAAAGTAAGAATATTTCATATTGTATTCTTAAGAATTTTATATAATTTTAAGTTAACAATTTATTTAATATAGTTTCAAATTGTCAAAGTTTCTTTATAGTGAATGTACATTTATGAAGAATAAGTTTATCGACTGTAAAATTTGTTTCTTTTTTGTCGTTTTTTTTTTTTTTTTTTGTTAAAATAAAATGACAAGGTTTGTATATATATAATTAATTAATTATTTTTATTTTAGAAATATACACGGCTGCATAAAGCAAGTAATTATTTGTTTAACTTTTCTTAATAATATATAATTTTATTTATCTTTATTTTAAATTTATATGGCTAATTTGACAATATTATATCAATAACAATTATACAATTGCAGTTATAAATTATAATTTAAAGCATTAAAAAAAATGTATTACTAGATTTAATCTTTCCTTAAATTACTCATTTCGTATCGAAACTTTTACTCAAATTGATGAAATTCTGATTGATTAGTTTCTATGAAAATATATTTATTTGTTAATTAATAAAGTGTAACTTCTTTATACTAAAAATACAATCCGTATAAAAACAACCGATTGCAATATTTAGGAATTGAACTTTCGAATTGCTTGTTGCGTTTGCCCTGCTTAACACAAATACTCTACCACTAAACTATGCAACGCGTTGTAATTCAGGTGTTTTCAAATGTGTTCTCTCACTACCATATATTAACAATGATTATGTGATGCACAATGTTTCTGAAAGTTTATTAGAAAGACAATTTATTACTAAAACATTTTTAAGGATGATTATAACACTTTTTAACTATTTTATTATGCTGTTAACTACTAAATCAAAGTTATATTTTATAATTAAGTTATAATACCGTTACAATATTTTATAAAACTGTTAGAAAGTTACAATATAGAACAATTCTCATTTCAATTCACAGTATATATTTAATTAATATTATTTCCATACATCTACCAGATGAGTTTCTCAGTTGATTTTCTTTGCAGCAGAATATATAAAGAAAAATTTTTAATTGTTAAAGAGGAATTTAGTTAGAAAGTGTTGCGTGATTATTAAAAAATACTTTAGAAGATGGGAAATCGCTTTAGGAAGTTTAAAACATGAATTATGATGAAATAGAAAAGCAGTAAAACGCGAGGTAAAAAATATATATTCAAACATTACGATGAAAAAAGTTTGACCAAAAGACTTAAAATAAAAAAATTATTAAAGATTAAAAAAAAATGTCTATATCAAATTATAACTAATTAATAGTTATTTTTATTTAGTATTTTATTTTACACTAGAGGAAAACCAGAATGTATGTTAATATATTTAACTATTATTAAATTTCTAATATTTTAACATAATTTTTATTATTATTTAATTGCTATAAGAAATATGATTGTTTATTGATTAAAAATAACAAACCCTCCCTGATAAATGATAAATACAATGTTTTAAGAACGTATACAACAATGTATATAGAAAGTATTATAAATATCATATTTTGTAAACATTCAGGTATCAGGTATATTTTCTCTGGTTCAAAGCTCTTAAAATTTCACAAAAGAAATTTCATTTAAGAAAACATGATCTAATAAAACTGATATACAACTTTTTTTTACGTTGTATAAATAAGAAGAGACTTTGAAAACCAAATAAATTTCACTTGCATGTATTTACTTTTACGTAATTGATTTCTGCACCAATGTATTTTATTGAACATTATTAATATTCTGTTCCTAACTTCCACTCATTTGTTAAAATTTCCACATTTTTTAATCCGTTTTTATTTTGCAAAAAACTGTAAAAAGTTTGAGAAACGTTTTATGTTTTGAATCACTTAAAAGACAGTGCAGCAAAAGTGCTCTGATACTTTTAATCAAATATTTAAGATGTGCATAGCCATAGTTTGTATGAAAATATGTAAATTATTAAGAAGGAAACAAAGATGTGGACCTCTTGTGGACTCGATTGATCTACTTTGCACCCTTATAAAGCAAAAATCCAACAAAAAAGATATTTTTTCCGCACGTGATTGTGTTCTTAAATTCATTTGTCTTTTAATGCAAGAAAAGTGCCCAAAAGAGAAATAAATAATTGAACAATGATCAAATTCATATACGCACAATATACATTAATAACACTGATGCGTTCAAAATACATGAGAGCTGAAGTTACATATAATTCAAATCTGGTTCATAAATGTCTTTGTTGTGGCAGGTATATAATAAGGATTTTTAATGACGCACTCTTCTGTTTACACATAAAATCTTAAATTGGTTAAAAGAACTGTAAAAATGTATATTAAATAACATATTAAAATTTAAACTTGAATTTAATATATCTTTTATAATACTATATCTAAATTCTATCTTAGATTGATTTAATACAAATCGGATCATAATTCGAACTATGAAATAATTTCTATTGGTTAAACATTTATTAAAAAATGTTTATGGTCTGGCTTATTTTGAAATCATTGAATTTTAAGTAAAATACTTTTGTGCATTGCCGCCAATATGACAGAATTTGTATACTTCAGTTTCACATTCACACATGGAAGGATCTATGTAATCGTGGGATGAACAAACTCAAATCATTTACTATAGTTTTATGACTCCACTCTCTTGTATAGTATACTATAACTAAAATACTGTATTTACTATAATACTATATTATCTTGAAGATGTAAAATGAAAAGTAAATTGTTTTGCGAATGTTTTTAACATACAGATTTTCAACTAAAATAATTTAGCGCATTGCAATTTATTTGCAATCAATTATGAAATGAATGTAAAAATCAACTATTTGGTAAAATTATTTTGAGATACGTTATTCTCAAATATTAATTTTTCAATTCAAATGTTATTGTGTATACACACACACACACACACACACACACACACACACACACACACACATATACACAAAACGTAATTAAACAAATTCAAGTTCACGCATTTCATAAAAAAAAAAGGTACTAAAAGTCAAAGTTAAATTATTTTCTAATTATTCATAAACTTTTAAAAAATTAACAACCCTATAACACAATATTTACTTAAACATCACGAAATCTCTATACGCTTGACATAAATTTAGAAAACATTAAA
>JABFOX010002950.1:0-10851 GCA_022817665.1 Axea sp. ZL-2020
ATCTTTTCTTCCTCCTCCACCTCCTCCTCCTCCTCCTCCTCCTCCTCTTCTCTTCCTCCTTTACTCTTTTCGACGACTTTCTTCGTTATCTCCTGGTCTCGTTTTAAGATGCATTTTAAGGTTAGGTTAGACTGCCGGATAAGTATGATGATTTTCCAAGTCAATCGCAGTCGTGCTTTAATTCGCGGAAATTGAATTATTTAAGTATGTCGCACTGATGAGTTGCTTAGGGGATTTTCTGCGGAATTATTTTTGGCAGGATTAATGAACAAGGGGTTAATAGGTTGGATTAAGGAAAGTTTACTTCAGCGATTTGATTTTGCGCTTTTCAGTCGTGCACTTGTTCGCGTTAACGCAAACTCGCATTACAAATAAGCGAATAATATTTGTTTCCTAATAATTTTATTATTTGCCTGCTGCGTGGTTAACATTTCTGACGGGTTTCACTTGATTTTAATGCATCAAGAGGCCTCGAAAGTTCCGCTAAAGATGATTATTGTTCGTTATTTAAAAGACTATGAAAATATATGTGTTTATTACATTGCGTAACCTGATTCAGTGGGCTTACTTGAAGTTCAAGTAATGCGTTCATTACTGTGATTCTGAACATTTTGATTCATTATTTCAACAATATGTTAAGTTACCGCAATTTCTTAAATGATACACGCAGGCTGAGAATGTTGAGACTGATTTTTCAAATACTTCTAAACACGTCTAAACAAAATAACATTTTAATCAAATGTCGTCTCAGATCTTTGTAATTTACAATATTTGCGTAGTTTAATAACTCGAAAAATAACTATATCAAAAACCTATATCTCGCTACAACTAATTGTGTTTCAATTTCTTTCAATACTTCGCTTCTTGCAATATTTTCAATCCTTCGTCCGTTCCGTTTGTTCTTTTAAATATATTTCACAGTAAGAGTTCCTGTTAAAACCAGTAAAGCATACTTATTTCTTGAACCAAAATATACATAGATCTATTAAATCGTGCTATTTGATACGTTAACCTATTAAGTCGACAAAATCCTGAGAAATCAGAAAGTTCATTGCATCATCCATTGATCTGATAATGAACCGAACCAAAATTCAGTTTAGCTTTTTGTAATACGTACAAATACGCAAGGGACTTTCAATAAGTCTTTAGAAAGTCCAACAAACGGCGCTTGTGCCATTGAAAAGGGTTTGCTCCAATAATGAGGTTTTTCGATCACCATCGGAGTCATTCAAATATCACTAGACTGCGGTTAATGTTTCAGCTATTGTCATCGCGTGGTTTCATTGTCGTTGGCGATTGAACCAACGAACTCGTGTCAATTTAGAGAAATGTCAAAAAAGTTACTTACATGGGATGATTAAATACTTCTGTTTAAAAGCCTCAACACCGAAAGAGTTGAAAAACCGAGTCGATGGCACGTCTGTTCAGTGTCCAGTAGAAGAGACCTCCACCGGAATCATTGACGGAATCCACTGTAGAGTTTTGACTGGTCGATGAATCAGAGCTCGCGAAATAGTTGGAGCCACAGGCGCACCGCAGGGTACGGTGCTTTCAGTTCTGCTCGAAACATTGGCTGTGAGCGGTGGTGAACGTCCTGAAATTAAAATTTGAATTGTTACAACTACCGTGTTCGCCAGATCTTGCCAGAGGCAATTTTTTTATTTCCAAGCTTGACAAAATGGCTCGCCGAAGGAAGAGGTCATCGGCAAAATTCGTGTCTGTTTGGAAAAAAGCGTTTCGAGCTGAAAGGGAATTAGGCTGAAAAATAAAACCTGATCTACCCAACAAATTCCCTCTCTTTCTAAGGAATAATCGAACAACCTTTGTACACAATAACCCCATGTAGCGGCCCGTTTAATAAATATTGAAAGACTAAAATTATAAAATGAATCCTGAACCTCCTGCAAGGATGCGAAAGTGCACAACTGATAAATTCAATACGTATAAACGTGAATGTTCTGTTTGGCGTTATTTTATTCTGATGAACAAGCAAGTAAAGTATGTAATCGATATTTAAATATAATATAATTTAAATATAATGCATCTATTGAAGCTGTTATTACCGATTAAAAAATTATATAACTTATAACGAATCACTGAAATGACGTTGATATTACTTGTGAAACTGTCCTTCTTAATTAAATGTTTCGCCATACAACAGGTATCAATTATGAAGTTATACAAACATGAATCATGTACATCAGTCTTTTCAATTCGTCTCTGACTGCTGATAAACGAAAAAGTAATAACAATTCTACCGTTTGCATTATTTTTTGCTATTTTTATTCCAACATTTATAGGTGTGACTCTCGTGCAAGATTTGCAACGCGAAAATAACTTTCAATTTCAGCAACTTTTGCTGCAGTTAATCTTCCGAATAACATAGATCAGTCCACCGGAACAAAATCAAAATGACATGCTAAAAACTAATTGTTCCATATCCCTACCGTTTCCGACGAACAACCGAGCTCGAATTCGACGACGACAATCGAGCCACGCGAGTCGCTTAAAACTGCGATTCGTCGAGCGCAATTACTGTCATCTAACGAATTCACTAAGACCGAGCTCTGGCTATCGATTGGCCGTACTTGTTGTGAGCTTCAAGTATTCGGAAGTTCCCAGTAGAACAGATATCGCGTTTACATTGTTGATAATGGGTCTGATTAAGTCTACCTACCTCTGGAACGAAAAGTTCCAAGTCGTTTTACTGTCTACTTAGGATGAGATCTGAAGTGGCTCATTCGGAAATCGTTATCGTTAGTTTGACTAAAGATCTGTACGGCGATTGTTTCGTTTTCATTAATCATTAAATTATTTGTATTTTTTTTAATTGGACTTTTGTATTCGTAAATTGGACCGAGCGATGGAACGGAGAAAAGAAATACGTGGACTCGTAACGTTCTGAATATCCAATTCTCATTTTCTAAGTTTACAACAGGTTAAAAGTTCAATTCAACTTCTCAATACTGAACTGCACCTCGAAATAGATTGTCGCTAAAAAGTTTATTATTGGGACTGAGCATCCTTTGAACGTGTAATAAAACTATAAGGAATGACCCCTCAATTATTTCTATAGTTTCTGATAAATTTGTCAGTGAAACACGCGGAGAATATCTGTTTATTGAGGATGATTTTAAATGAGGTATTTTCACGCGTTTTGCTGTTTCACTCAGAATCGTGTTTTTAATATTAAAGAGAATATGTGAAATGATTGGATTACAATTTTAAACGTGGTAGAGTATCATGTTATAATGTACAGATTAATTTTGGTACAAAAAATATCTCCGTCTGAGAGAGAGGTTTCATTGATTGAAAGTTAAGACCACTTTTTAATTTCTGGCTGTCGAAAAAATAGTTGGAAAATAGTTAATTTTATATTTTTAGCGGTTTATCGAAAACATAACCACTGCTTTTTACTGTGCAACGTCATCCAAAATATTATCATGATATGTTATCGATAAACGTCTTTTATTTTTTACTTAAAAATAGTTACAATTTTCTATAAAGAGATCAATCTTTCCGACGCTGGTTTAAAGTGTAGCAGAATATTCAAAATACTGAAAACGTGTAATTGTAAAACTTGCAACAAAGATTAAAAATACGACGCGAAACAATTTTGGAAATAGCCAGGAATTATTTAAAATTTCAATCGGCGTAATTTACATTTTATACGCAAAAACAATTTTCCACTTGAGGAAATTCTGCTTCATATTTCCAGCAATTTTCAGATACTGAAATAAAATGAAATTATATGGAATTTTTACCTGAGTTAATATAAATGTCAAACAAAAGAAATTAATTAATGGTTCAAAACGTTTTCTTTCTGTCTTTTTTTCTTTTTTCTTCTTCTTTTCTTTTTTTAAATAATACGAGGCAAAAATTGGCGTTTACAACGGACAGATGGTATTGATTATTTCCCGACACAGCGTGACCCTTATATTTTATTCTAAGAATCGAGGGATGCTCAGCGAAAGTGAAATCGGAAGTAATTGTACGTTTAGTTAACCGAATAAAATTAATATCGTTGATAAAATAAAACTACAATGTAGAAAACAAACATGTTGACACGTTGGACGTTTTAGAATAAAAAATATCCAGTGAAACGATAAATTATTAGGTTTGTCCACTGAGTGAGAATTGATGGAAAATTAACCACTCGGTAAGTCTTTTTCTTCAGCTTCATACTATGTTGAATAAAAATATTAAATAATTAATAATTGTTTCAAAGTATCTTTAAAAGTTACACGTAACTTTTAACATTTCTAATCAGATTTTCATTCGTTGAAAAGATTGCTTACTGGATGCGATGAATTAGAGATCTATTTTATTGATGAATACAATTCTTTTGGGTTGCCAAAATGCATACGTAGGTATACGTTGCAAGCACAGCATTTTAAAATTATAAATAAGAAAAATATAAATGTAGTAATGCAGTAAAGATTCCCTCTGTAATTATTAATTATACAGACTGGATGGGCAATAACTGAATGAATGAATGGTTATAAACATTTGTAAATTCGTGCAAAGTGATTCTGATGCAACGATAAGTTTTAATTCAATTAAAATATCGAAATTTCGATTTTTGAATCAATAAAATCGTATAAAAATAAGTCTTGCAGTTCATAAATTATTAACTTAAAAACAAATTAATACGAACACGGATCAAAGGAAGTTTAATTTTGATTGTTTTATTTTTTTTTATTTAATAAATGTACACTTTTTCATTAAATCAACTTCCTTTGAATACTTATTCGTACATCCAACATTTATACTTAGAAAGATTGATTTTATACACTTTCAGTTAACGTTATTACCATTTCACGCGACTTTGTACGAATTTGTAGATGCTGAATCGTTATTGGTTGTTACAGCTACTAGCACAAACGATCGATGTTGCGAGCCTGACCTTTCTCCACTTACTAATCAAAATTATCAGACTGAAAATTTCCTCGGATATTTGAGCAAAAGTAGAAACACAAAGGTAATTTCTGAAGACAACTTAATTATGCCACAGACACAAGCATATTTCGAACAACAGAATCCGATCGGTCAACTTTTTATTCAATTATCAGCATTACGTTCAATAAACGTTTCAAATAAACTATATAAATAAGACTTTCAAACAAATATTGTTCGATCATCGTGCACAAAGTTCTCGTTATCGGCGCATTTCATTATTTTTGTCTCGTGCATGATTATTTATAATCTATATAATGCATTGTTTATTGCTTTATTATAGGCAAAGGGTGTTTTTTCTGTTGCGATGGAAACGTCCATTACGCGTAACAAAAATTGCCATAATTTTCATAGTTCGCCGCAACAAACGTCACCTAATTATCGCTTTCATTTGTTCTCGATATTATAGCTATGATTCCGGTTTTCCTCTTTTGTTCCTGACTCGCTTCTGGTTCATTTCAAGATACCTTTGTAAACTGTCTCATCCATGGAATCCGACACACGAAAAAGGAAAAGAAGAAAGAGACGGACAATGAAAGGGGACCAGAAGAATGACGGCGACTAATTTAAAGAGGATTTCTCGTTCTCCTTGTTTAGTATCTCGCGAGGGACGAGACAAATGTATATACGTATATATTGCAGGGGTTACTCGAATATTTTAAATTCGAATGGACTCGGAGAAGAAAATAATAATAAAATCACTCGTGCCTTCTATCGATTTCCCAACTTTTAACCTGAATTCAGACACTTCTTGAGAAGTCGCTGGAGAAATTGGTCGAACATTGTGTTGCAATCATTTTTTTCCACGCTACACTGTTCAAATTCTGTTTGTCATCCGTGGAAAAATAAAACGAGAGTTTTTCCATAAAAAAAATTCTCTTTCCAATCGCATTCGACGCTGGAAAAGAATTTCAACAGAAAGTTTCACCATTGTAATCCGCGTAAATATTCCAGGCATTTTCCAGAATTGTATAATTAATTAATCAATTTACCAATGAGCTTGTAATTCTAATTTACAACATTTGTCCGTTGTTTGATTACGAATGCGATGAATCACACGTCCGTTTTGCTTGCGCCTAATACAGCTTTCACAGTGCAAACGTAAAATTAATATTGGCATGAATTTTTACATTTCACCCGTGAGCACTCATCTGGAAGTGCTCGAGAGAACGGACACGCTTTTTTCATTGGCTTAAGACGAACGCGGGGAATAATCCGTGCTAAATGTCAAGGGTTAATTTTAATTATATATTTTTACGTTCATTACACGAACGAAAATCACAGGACTGTTTATTGCCTGGTTAACATAACCAATAAGTGCACTTGGGCTGCCCGGTAAAACAAATAACCATTTTCTTGCACTTTTTACAATTACCGCGCTCGGTTTGTCTCGCGTTCCAAATCTCGTTCTCGTTTAAAATCATCGAGTTTCTTTGTGCGCGACGTACCTTTTTTCCCCGTAAAAGACCTAAATTCAAATGGAGAGTGACACGAAAACAGAAAATTATGTAAAATATTCAATTGCCGTTCCCGTGATATTCCCTCGCAACGGTTTATTTTTTTCGACTTTATCGAAATGAAAAATACTATTTTTAGGAAAACAAAATGAATGAACTCGGAACAATATCAACTCGGAATGATGGTCGCAGAGGCACCGTATGTTACACGGCATTGTCGTCAGAAAAGGAGCAGACGGGTGAAATAAAGCAAGCGAGACATTCGATTCTTGCGAACAATTGCGAATATCTGGAGATTCAACATATGAGAAATTATTATAATTAATGTTTGAGCGCATCCGATAAGTCCTCTTTCATTGTGAAATGTTTTTTTATTGTATTAAACATTGCTTCAATTTTTAGGGTCAATCACGGACGTACGTTTAATCGTAATGAGTAGAAACAAAAAAGCATCACTCCTTTTGGGAACGTTTCTTTGAAGCTTTTTAAAATATTTATCCCGAAAAAGAAACAGCTTTTTATTGGCCATGATAGATTTACTCAGAAAAATAAGATAAAAATATAAACAGCAAGGAAGAGAGAGAGAGAGAAAAAAAAAAACAAGGAATAACTGTGCGCCCTGTTTTATCTTTATTTGAGCTGCTCACACTTTTATCGTCTTCTTCTGAGTAATCTCACTCGACCGATAATATTGCATTAATATTATTCTTTCTCATATAACGACTAATTCGATGTTAAATATAAAAATACACAACATGTTGTTCATAGCGCAATACCGCAAAACCAAATGTATCATTCACCAATTATTTCTGGCAAAATATCCTTTCCGGATAATAATTTCGATGCTTCACAGAAGGAGTTTTTACTGATACGAATGACGTTTCTTCACAATGAAAATGATACTTATGCTTTCGTATCATTAAAATAAAGCAGTGCACAGCAAAACTGAATTGTCGAGTTGTACAATATAAATAATCCTAAGTTGCAAGATTAATAATAATCACTTCATTAATTTGCAATTAAAATTATATTAATATATTGTTGTGGAAGCTCGTTATTATTTATATTGAACCATTTCAGTTGTATCTGTAGTTCCATTGCATATATTTGTTAAAATTTAACTTATTCCCAAAATATAATACACGGTTTCCAGAATTACTGCAAACTCCAAAATTCTTGATTAATTATGGTATTTTAACTATGAAACTGTAACGCTGCTATTGTGGAACATTAACAACCTTTGTGAAACAGTACTTTCGATTCAACAAATGTATAATTATATGTTTATACGAATAAATTACAGTCGTATTTTATTAATAAACAAATATTATCTTTAAAACGATGATTCGTAACGATGACAAAAAAATGTTATTCGAGACATCCAGTTGTCAAAGACCGGAACACAGTCAGTCACCTTGCCAATTGAGTCACGATGCTCTGCTTTTGGCGTTATTTGAAATGTATTTGTTCGAAAATATGTATACGACAAAACAAGAAATGGTAATGAATTTTAATAAAACAAAACATTGGTATTCGTTATTTTAAACGTAGTAATAAATTCAATATAAATTAATAATAATATCTCCTTTCAACAAGTCTCTCTAGTTTGATTTATTTTCGAGGTGCTGAATAATAAAATTTGTTAAATGTGCACATGATAACATTTGAATACTATTGTATAGAATAATTTCGTATGAAATACAATCTTAATTTTATGAATATCAGAATAACAAAAAAGGAATGTTAAGAATAATGTTAATAATTCTAGTTCCTTATCGGCCTTTTAACGATAAATAAATAAACTAAACTAAAATATAAAAATAAACAAATATCAAAATAAAAATAAGATATAAACCGAAACAAAATAATATATAAACACATATAAATTGCAATTAATATTATATTTCATTTACTAAAAATAATTACGTATTTGCTTATGCAAAGATTGTATTGACTGCTGTTTATTAATTGCTTACTAACTGGTTATCGAATCAAAATGAAAAATTCTCAGAAAAAAAAAAAATAACTCTAAATATGAACTGCTGATGAAACATTGAACATTTGTACATTTGTCCCCTCCGTTTTACTTATCTCGGCATCTAGGCATATTAATAAATAATACTAGTATAGTATTCTTATGCGTTAACTTGACATAAACTCGACACACTAATATTCATTGCTGTAAGATTACTGGAAAAGATGTTAGAAATATAAATGTGATAAATATATGTACAGATCGGTGTAAGACGGCGGAAAAAAATCAGGCAAAAATCACGAAACAAATTCATAGACCCTGTTGTAGATGCAGAGGTTTCGATTCGTCGAAACCAGCTGAACCGTGTAAACTATACTTCATTCCGTTACTCCAAACTGCTTTACACGGCAGCGAGCAAATAAAGTGAAAAAGGAAATATGCTCTTTTTGTCATCCAAATTTGAATTGCTGTGTAATAACGATACATTTTGTTTATTAAATGAGCATCGTAGATGACACGAATCGATGATATCGCAAATTGACCGTAGCGAGCTTTTGCGAATACGAGAAAGTATATTCGATGCATAAAACTAAACATTCAGTCAATGACTGCATTGTCCGAAAATGTTTTCCGTCGTCTGCTCACGTACAGACAGTGATATTCAAAGTACGTCCACATCATTGATTAAAAATGTGGTGTTTCGCATCACACACATTGTTCCTGAATTCATGAAAGGTCTTTGTGTTCAGTTTTGATAATATAATAAATGTCATTTGAATACATATTTCATTGAAGTTCATTCCAACGGTTCTTTTTATTTCTTTCTGTTCTTTTTAATTCTTCTACTTTTTTTTAACGATTAAGGTGAATATAATTGTCGCCTCTTAATCGTTAATTAATGAGAGACATTTATATTCTGAATTCTATGTTGCACACGATTTAAGTACAAAATTGTAATTCGCGTCGTAATTTACGGTCCGACAAAATCCATCGGTCATACAAAAGGTTCACGGCGGTACAAATAAATTGTAACGTTGACTGGAAAAAATCAAAGACCGTTATAGAAATGTCGAAAACGAATGAAAACGGTAAATATCGTCACTGAATTAATTGCGAAAGAAAACAATTTTTATTTGCTTGAATTACTTTTCATTTAACATACTTTAATTAACAAATTATTTTACAATTAAATGTTGAATAAATGAGCAGAGAACACAAAAGCGTGCACTAAAGTTGACATGCAAACCCTGCGTTTCAAGTTATATTTTGCACGGTCGACAGTAAACAGGAGTTTTACAATAAATCAAACGTATCTAAAAACGATTTTCTTTCACAATTATTCGTTTAATCACGATGCTTACCACTTTCGTACACTTCTGGCATTCCTTCATTTCAATTTAATTTGTAATTCTTTATTTTTTTTTTCACTGAATTTCATTTTGTAACAATTAATTATTTTTACATACATTTTACATATATTTACATACGATTCACAAATGTATCATAAATTCGATGAATTTAATTTTAGAACAAAAAAAAAAAATAAATAAAAAATAACTTTTGTAATTGATCTGCATCGACGCGAACCTTTCTCATATCACCGATGGACGTCTTCGGACTATTATTAATATTGTTATTGTAATTCACCATGGTTGTGCATTTATTTATTTTACGATAAACCGAAATTAAATTAGCAGTCACTTTTTAACGTTATGACTTATTGTTAAATGTGCACAAAGTAAATCAATACGTCTTAAATACCAGGTTGTAAATGACATTTGAATAGTTTATTAAAAAGCCCAATAATTATATTATTCATTTTTACCATAAAATTATTTATAAAGCAACACGTTTATGATAATTAAAGGGACAAAATTCGATTCAAAGAAAAAGACTAAAATGAGTTTTATATGTGCAAACGAATGGCACTAAACTCATTGCCACCAATGAAAGATCAACACATGTACATCAAGTGAAATGATTCTTCCAATTTAATACTTCTTGTTTTGATTTTTATAACAGATCTCTGTACATATTTCCTCTCTTTATGGAACAAAGCATACAATTTACTTCACAAAACAATAAAATATTTATTTATACACTTTATACCGATAACAAGCAAATTAGGAAATGATTACTCTTTATTGCAAATGTTTCGAGTTTACTGACTCGCAACACAATTACTTAACGATTGTAAAAGTTTGCCTTCGTAGAAAAATTGCCTCTTTAAAGCACTCTTTTATTCCTCCTTTTCAACATTTCCACAATTCACCAGTTAAAATGATGAATTTGCATATCGGTAAGTCATATTTGTATTTCGCATCTACAACTTTGCTAAAATCATCGTATCTTCCAAACCCTTGAAACGTTCAAAGTTATGACAGATTTCGTTCATTCATTGATCGCGCTCTTTCTAGTAATTAACATTGAGACTAATAAGTTTATAAATAGGCAGTGCTCGAT
>JABFOX010002951.1:0-10851 GCA_022817665.1 Axea sp. ZL-2020
GATTACTATAGGAATACTGCAAAGGCAAATTTTTATGTTGATATTTTAAAGCAAATTCAAATGAATCCTTCAAAGACTAATACAAGTTTGGTTGTAACGGAAAAACTTTCTAGACTTTAAAGGTACTTTTATTGTACATGGGCACTGACTAAAGATGTAACTTTTCCTTTAACGAGTTGCAGTATTATTTTGGTACTTACTTGAGTCATAAATTTTTGGTTACAATAAAATTACCAGATATTAAAGATATTATTATATTGCAGAAACATAACACAGAATGCCTTAAACGTTGATACAACCTCGTTTCATAAAGCTTATTAAATTTTTTATTGTAAAATACATTATACGATTAAAATGACTTTTAATTAAAGATAATCAATTAAAATGTGACATATAACTTCCACTTTTAATTAGAAATGAAACGTGTTTATTGCTTTCATTTATGGTAAATTGTATTGGTGATAAAACATAATAAAAAGGAATTGGTTTAATAACATAAATATGCTTTTTATGAACTTATTGAAAACTATGAAAATTTATTGTAATGTTTCGACAATTTTAATATAACCGTTGTATGTAACGATATAATTTTGTATCATTTTATTTTAGCAGTTATTAATACATTTTTAAAAAAGGTCTTTATTTTACTTAATTTTAATCAAATTAATAAATAAAATTTAATAAATTTAATAAATATTAAATTAAGAAAAGTAAAAAGTGGGGACTCGGAAGATCTAGATAATTAACTCATAATTTTAATTATTTATTAATTCAAGATTAGACATTGCTGACTGTGATAAATAAAATACAATATACTTTACTTATACATACTATTAAAGAAATAGATATCACAGGAATGCACTATCTCGCACACTCGATCGACAATTATAGATAAATATTTTTTTTCTAATTGATCTCACAGAAACTATATTCAATTGATGCAGTAGATTGGAGTAATTAATAAATTTATTGCACAGTTGAAAGACACATGTATTCTTATGGAATTTTTGCAATGCTTAATAGAAATATTTTCAGATATCTCTGAGAGACTACAATTCATTGGGAAAATATTTGATTTTTCAATATAGTACGGTACGGGATACAAAAATGTAAAGATAAAAGTATCTAAAGTATTGCAACGATTAGTGAATAACAAGTAACACTGGTTATGGATGATTGACTTTGTCTCATTAATTAAATTTGCATTCGTTAAGAAACCATACGCTTTTCATGCATTTCAAAGTATTAATTTTTCATTTGACACATTCTCCTCTCGACTTCTCTTTTTCATCTTCTTCCGTTTCAATTTCGAACTATTTTGCATTGTAAAAATCACTCAACTAATCAACGCAGAAACACGTTTGCAAAATACTTTAATCCTTTCCACCTCTTCGTTCATTTCATCCTTATTACGACTACTTATTCAAACTTTACGACGTGATTTTTCATGCAACTTATCCGGAAGAGCCTCGAAGTCGATGTCGAATATTCAATGCCTTAATTGATTTCGAATTGGCTTATCTCGACGACTCAACGTTTCCGATCTAAGTAATGACGGACCTTTGTATGCAACGGAATCGGTCGCGATCGCGAGTTGCGATCTTCGGATTAGCAATTCCAAGCGTACACTTAAGTGCGATTCACGCACGTGAGTCGCGCGCGTTGGTGCCGCAATCGCAAAAGAAGACGCCACCTTCGGCGTCGTCGGAAATCGCATCCCAGATTAATCCTAACTGTACCAGGCCCGATTTTATTATTCATTATTTATTGTGCAATCCTCTAGGAAACGCGAACCCGAAGTGCTGTTGACCCGGCGATCACTGGACCGTGACCAACACACGGTCCGAGAATCGGCCATCTACGCTTCAATTGCGAACCGGAAGTCATAACAGTTTCGACACAATCTACACAAATGTATCGGCATTTTTCACGATCGCTCGCCATGAATATGTCGCGGACAAAAACATGCTTGCGGTCGGAGTTAATAGTTCAAATTATTCACTTAATCGTGCGCAGAGAAAAATGAACGGTGCGAATGAAATGGTCGTTAGTTCTATCATTTTTACGTAGGAAATCGATACAAGTCGAGTTTTGTCCAGAGAAATTAAATCCGAATAGAATACACGCGCAATTAGATGAACGCGGAGCGCTGATCCAGTTTATTGTTTTTAACTGCTGGTTAAACCATCGTTTTACTGCAATTAACTTTTCTTCATTTCAAGTAATGACTTTTGCAGTGCTAGTTTGATTTGATAGTCGCATTTAATGAGTTCTTATACTGTCAGAATTATGTTGCTGTTTTTCTACTTTGATCTTCTGTCATTATTCTAGTCTAATATTTAACTTGATAATCTCAAGGATTTGATACATTTTTAAAAGAGTATAAAAATTAATATTTTATTTTATTAATCGATTAATTAATTTTAATTTTATTAATCGATTGGTTTCATATATTTTTGTATGAGATAATTAATCTTTTCCAACCATTGTACTATTATCTATTATTTAGTAACGTTTCGACCATTTCTTGGTTCTCTTCAGAAATATTTTTTGTTGTATTATTACTTGTTTTTTACGTAATGTGTCTTGTTTTATTTGTTCTTTTTTTAATTATTACATTAAAAATTTAAATATGTCAACTTGTAAACTTTGTTTTAATACAGTCTATCATATTAATTCTGTTTGTTTGTTGTTTAAAATTTTTAACTTGACATATTTAAAATTTTAATGTAACAGTAAAAAAAGGACAAATAATACATGCCATACTTCATAAAAAACATGTAATAATATAAGCATAAACATGTAATAAAAATTATTTCTGAAGAGGATCATGACATGGACGTTTCGACCAAGAAATGGTCAAATGTTAATGATTGAAAAAGATTAATTAATCTATACAAAAATAAAAATACAATTAATTTTACTGGTAGATTAAGGGAGAAGAAAAGTAAACTAATTGTATGTATTAGTTAAAATTAATGCTTAAAAAATTTGCAAATTTCGATTTTTAATCCCACTCCTGGAGATTGGGCTATGGTAATTAACGTTAGTAATCAAAAGTTGTAACAGTTTAAAATTACCATTTACCGCTATTAGTTTGACAGAGAAAGGCGAAGAAACATAAAGACAGATTTTCTCTTTATTTAATGGTGGTAACTTGTTATAACTATTGATTAAATTAATCATTCAGTCTGATTATATATATAAATAGAACTCCTACTTAAAAAGTAAAACTTTCCTTATTGATAAGATTCACTTTATGGAATACTTACATAAATAAAATATTACTATAATGTGTTATAAATAACATACATAAAAAATCTTTAATATATGTAGTAATATCAACATTTCTTACGAAATTTTTTATAAATATTACACTTATTTTGTAATTCTTGTAGAAATATTATTCGAATATTAGTTTTCATTACCTTGTAAATAGTTATTAATAAAGAAGAGAAGAAGAACAACTCATTCTTTATTGTTTATGTCTAATACTGACTAAAAATTGCTTTTAATATTTATAAATATGCCTGTAATATTAATATTGTATTTGAATAATTAATTAACATTTGTCTAATACTATAAAACATTAATGAATATTGTAAGTTTATAAAAGTATCATTGAAATTCATGTAGGCGTGTACTTATTTTACTCAAGTCGAGTTTTTTGACAATTTAATTAAATATTACCAAGAATATGTCCAGTCTACATTAGTATTTTTATGACTAACTCACATAAATGTTATTATTTATTTCTACAATATTCTTTCTAACACAATAATGCTACTTTAATTTCCATTCAACATTTATCTCATGTATATTGTTTGATATACTGATGATAGCTTAAAGAAACTTTATACAATCAATTCTTATAAAACTAATGGAATGCTTATTTAAAGAAATATTTTGACTTTTTACATTCTTTTGAAAAAGTACACGTTTACGTACTTTTAAAAAAAACTTTATAGACGGTACTTCAAATAATGTACCAATAGTTAATCATCCTTGTTGTTTGAGAAAGTATTTTTAGCGTGCTCTAAAATTTAAAAAACGGTAACCAAAATCATCCTGCGTTTTTCGAGCGCCTTTCTCAAATGACTTATAATTTTTATTTTTATTTTTAACATCGAAGCAGTTTCATCAGAGGCGTAATTTTACGTCGGAGTACCACTAAAACGATTTAACGATTGCTGGTAAGGCGCCCGCATTTTTACGATGCGTTCTTTTGTTATTCGGCAACCGGTTGAAAATGTGTCAGACGCGTTGCAACGAGAATAATAATCATATATTCATCGTTTAACAATGAATTTTGGTTGACGCCCATAACGCGCATGAATCTTGAGTACGAGATGACAGCTATTACTCCCCCGGCTTTAGTGCTGAGAATCAATTATGCCAATAAGAACCGTCTGTCTGCGTTGATGAACGAACAATGTGAACTGAATTATGCTTTTAAATGTATTTTTGTGTACTTTCATGCGAGTCAAGTGCACGGGAAAGTGCGGTTAATCATAGTTATAGTCACGATTTGGTCCCAGCAGGTTTTAGAA
The DNA here is from genome assembly GCA_022817665.1 of Axea sp. ZL-2020. NCBI lineage: Eukaryota > Metazoa > Arthropoda > Insecta > Hymenoptera > Scelionidae > Axea > Axea sp. ZL-2020. Next base: position 4,551 of record JABFOX010002951.1, read on the forward strand.
AAATATAATACTTTATTATGCCTTTATAATTTATAGCTATTCTACTGAACAGAAAAGAATGTACAAATGTCATTTTATACGCGTTTTAACTTTTCAAATATTTAGGTAATTAAAGATATGTTTGGGAAATTATATTGGAGATTTGTACCTTACCATGAAAAAACCGACGGTTTTGTTATAAAATTTATTAATATGTAGGACAGAAAATGAAACTCTGGTATGCCTGTCAACCACAAACATATCAAAAAGAATAAGAAAGATTTTGCTTTAGTTTCGATCAGATTTTTAAGTCTTAATTTACCATGCTTATGTACTATTACATAAAGTAATATAACATAATTGCATCTAAACATTTACGTTGGCATTATGTGCAATTCTTTTACAAGAAACATTAAACGTACATTTAGAAAGCATTTACGTACTTTAATATTTTTCAGTTAATTCATTTATCAAAAGTATTTTAAAGCCAAAACTTTCTCGTCTAAGGTTGTTTTTACATACAGAACTTATTGAGCATTGTTCGAACGAAATATTGCATCTTTCAAACATTGGTGAAAAATATTTTTCACGTATTTTTAGTGACTAGTATTTTCGTTAATTAGAAATAAGATCAATCCGTATGCTTCAGTACAGAAATTCTACTTTCCTGATTTTCGAATTACACAAACCTAACGAACAGTGAGTTTCTGATTCGTTGCAACGAAATAGCGTATTTGTGACAATAATTCGCAATAAATATTTATAAAAATGTACGAGTTTGTCTATTTGATTCTATCCTGGAATATAGAAAAAGATAAGAACTGGGCGAGAATAGAAAATGAGCATTTGTGACTCGCGAGATATTTCTACGTGCAAGACTCCCGAGTAACAGTCGCGGAAATGAAAGTAACGAGCTGAAAGGCTCGTGAGTCAATAACAGGCGCCAGCCGAGCAGATTATTCGAATTACGAATTTTTATTGTACAAAACAATCGTTCTTTCGAATTCCAAGCGGTTTCGCCATTTCGAGCGGTCATAAAATGACGATGCTTTCTTCTTCTGGATTCATTTATTCGTGTAAAAAAAAAGAGGTTCTCCGAGCAATAAATCACGCACACATAAATGGTAAAATAAACGATATTAATAAGACTGATGAGAAAGTTGATAAGTCGGGGGTCCTCACTCGGGCTGCTTCGTTTGATTGGCGCTGGTTAAAACGGGAGACGAGCTATCGCCAGAACAATCTTTTATTTCCTCATAGTGCAACGCTGTCCCGCTATGATATGAAACTGGGATGCCAGGCAATGAGACGTAAGGTGAATTGCACGAAACGATTCTAGCATGCGACCGCGGCTCAATGATTTATGTCCTCCTTTCTGTCACGCGTGACACATGGTTCAATGTCTCAACTTCAAGTTCTGATAATCGGAATAATCCCCCGGTGTTTGATGCTTAATAAATCTGAGCGCTGCTACTCGGCGAATTCCTCGCGAGGTTATTCTTTGGAGTATTCCAGTTTTTTAATTAGTAGTATGGTTTTGCATTCTGAATTCATCAAATTCGATATTTAAAAAGATGCTCTATAAAAAGTATCCAGATATTTCACGTTAATCAAAATCTTACAGATTCATAACAATTTTAATTTTGTATCAAATAATTACTAAATTATTGAATTGTATTCGATGGAACTCAGTGCCGCAGGCTCATTTGAGTAGTAGTTTGAATGTTGCAGTGGAATATATTTATGTCCTCTCAAAAAATATTTTGGGAATGTTAAATATATTAGTATAAACAGAATATTTTTGAAACTAAAAGTATGTATATTTGAAAAAGTAGTAAATTGAATAATGAATAATGAATGAATTATGAAGTAATTTTATTAATTTTGTGAATAATTTGTATAGTTTTAATATTTACTGATTAAGGATAATTAAAATTGCAAAGCTCGCCTGTTTATGAAACGTGTAAATGCATACTTATAGATAAGACGAAAAGAGAAGTAACTTTATATGAAATCTGCGCATGTACAGATTACATTAAGTCAAATAAAACTATATACATTTCTCAAGTGAATTAACTAAAAAATATTAATTGTAATATTTTTATAGTGCTATTTGAAATAAAAAAATTTAATAATAATTCAAATAATTTTTAAATGAAGGAATGTTTATAAATCAGTGGTAAAAATAATAAGATTTATAGAATATAATAGCAATAAAGAATTTCTGAACAAAATCAATATGATTTAATTGTTCACATTTCTTATTATTATTCCCTATGCTTTCTTCTTGCATTCTTTATTACTATTATTATTTATGGTGATAACATTGATCGGTTTATATATTTGTACAATTTTATTACCATAATGATATTCCATTGCTTCTCTAACTGCATAATGAAGTATTTTAATATCTTGTTCATAGAATCAGTAAAATTTATTCCAAATGCCCTTTTTTTAAATAAATGTATAGTCAAAGTTTTTAATTCAAAATTTAAATTGATTCTTTGAACAACAGATATTTCTTTCCGGTTAGAATCTACCTAGAAATCGCTTTATCATGATAGTCTCAAACTGTTGACGGTCTTCGATTTTCATCACTTTTCTTCGCGTCCGATGACTTTGCATGTCTTTTTCCACTTTCTTATGATTCAGCAATTTACAGCACAATACAAGTTTGAGGTCGCTATCCCAATTTCGTTACGTCACATTGCTAATTGAGTAGCATTTAAAGTAGCGAGAGAAATTTAAACTTCCTGTTAAAAACTAAACAGAACTGCCCTAAGTAATAAAATGGCAAATTAACTCGGCGTTGCAAACTTTGCGTCTATTCAAAGCATAGCGTGGGTCGTTAAAATAGATGAACGGCGGGAGCGAAAGAAAATAACAATAATGAACGTTGATAATATAAGGCACGAGACAAAACATAATTTCCAGCAATCATAATTGGTTGAAGTCGTTGATTGGATAATAACTATTTACGTGCACGCATCGTTTTTGGATTTATTAAAATCACTTGCCATTCAATTAATTTCATGTGTTCTAGTTTCTTATAATAATTTTTTACAGTGCTGAACTGTGAATTCACATTAGCTCACTTTTTGACAATTATTTATTTACTTAGATACTTGTTAAACATTTTTTCAGATTACGTGTTATACTAAACGACGAACACATGAGTTTAAGGTATTTTGATCAAACTTTTCTTACCCCAAATAATTTGTTTTTATAATTTTTGGCCCGCGATCTTAGTATTGGATTGGCTAGAATGTAATTTATGGACTGTCAATGTTATTTTTTTTTGTTACATGATATTTGATAATTTTAAGCTATTATAGAAACAAATTCAGCGTAACTTCTTGACATATTTTACTTTTTTTATTTCGATAAAGGCAAGAAAGTGGTTGAGGTTCTCAAGAAGATGTGAAATGTATAGGGTTGATTGCTTAACAAAGCGCACCTGTCAAAATTTGTTTAAAAATTGAAGTTGATGTTGACCAAATGAAAACTGCAATTAAATCACATCGTCGTATAACTGTGCGAAAAATTGCAAAAAAGTAAAATATATCACAAATGAAGTTCACATATAAAGTGTCTGAAGTTCGTTAAAAAGCTCGATATTCGAGTTGCACATAAACTGAAAGATATTCATTTATCACAACGAATCAATTTTTTGCGGTACAATAAAAAATGTACGGTACGAATTTCAAATGTAATGTCGTTGATTCTTTTTTTAAACGAATTATCACTAGTGATAAAAAATGAATCATCTGCAATATCATTATTCGAAAAATATCCTGGTCCAAGTGTGACGAACCAGTACAAATCGTACCGAAAGTTGAAAGGCCATGCTTTCAATTTGATGAGATTACAAAGATGTTCATTTTGAGCTGTTTTCAAGCAACCAAACGATTAATTCAATCGTTTACTGTCAACGAGTTATGAAATTGGAGGAAGCAATCAAAGATAAAATGTCAGAATTGACAAATGCAGAGGAATCGTGTTTCACTAAAAATGCAAGGTCTCATACATCTTTAGCAATGCGTATAAAATTATTCAAGCTCGCTTGGGAAGTGGTGCTGCATCCTTTACATAATCCCGACATTGCACCATCGCATCATCGTTTATTTCGAAGTTTACAAAACTTTTTAAACGGTAAAAATGTTCAGTAATAACGCTGACTTCAAATCGCACTTGGTTGAACTTTTTGCTGATAAGGACCAGAAGTTCTATGAGCAGGAAATCATGAACTTACCGGAAAGACGGCAAAAGCTCATCGAACGGAATAGAAAATATTTAACTGATTAAAGTTCATTTTTGTATAGCAAATATTACGTTTTATTTTATACTAAAAAACCGAAATTACTTTCTTACTGACGAAATATTTTTAACGAACCTCTTGAAAACTCGGGACAAGAAGTACGAACGCAGAAACTGTTTTTAATAATCAAAGTTTGACGACAATACATTAAAGTTACGTATTTGCCATTTGATATAAAAGTTAGTTTGAAAAAATTGTTCTAGCTATCCCAATGAATGAAAAATTATCAAAAAACATTGTACTGATAAAATTGTATTTAAAAGCTATATCTGACAAAGAATTGTTAATACATTAGGTTTATTAAACTTTTACAACTAAAATATTGTTTAATCTAGAATTTGTTAATTTTCGTTTGTTTTGTTACTATAAAATACTATTAAATATAAATAATTATAATAGAGAGTATTAAAAGATGTTCATTTTAGTATATTTTTCTAAATGCAATTCTTTTATAGAATGTTAAAATATGAAGAGCACGGTTATATAAATTTATTCATGCTAATACTCATAACGAACTTAAATGATTAAGATTTTGCCATAATTATATTAGATAATGTTTAAATTAGTTATATTTTATTAGCTTCACTGACAGTTTATATTTTACATGTACTTAAATCTATGGTCCATAAAGTTAAATGTGTCTTAAGCATTTAAATTATTACATTCAACGAAAATTAATAAATTGAACATCCAGAACCTTATTAATATATATATATTTATAAAGGAAAGCTTTTTGTTAAGGCACCTGATATTCGTTTAATTCTCTGAGACGAAATGTAAATTAACTTTTCTTTAAGTAACTAATATTATTCGATGTGACTAATCTCTTGCGATTCATAAAAAGAATTTAACGTATATTTATGTATTTCAATTATAAAAAGGTATTAATTATTTACCGTAATACAGTACAGTTACAAATTATTTCAGTACTTTAAACTACACGATCGAACATTTCCTAAAAACTATTTCTATTCGAAGTAGAAGAAAATTACACAATTTAAATGAATGAAACATCCATAAATATGGTCGTACAATTTAACATAATAGCAATGTAACTGTAAACTGTTACAATCAATTAACACGAATTTCACTGGGCTCTACAGACTCCCCATAAGCACGCAATGCTTAAAAGTATTTGAAGATATTACAGTAATTATTATCGAAATTTTCAGACAAGTACACACAAATATTATTGTATATTAATGCATGTTTAAACAATTTTGTCATTATATTCATTCTGAAATGTTAAAAAATGCTGTGTAATGAACGTATTATATTGATATCACTGTAATGTTGAATTTTTATGAATACGTTGAAATTATTATCTATAATTATACATTTAAGTATATTCATGCATTAATTAATGCATTTCATCGAGTTTATACAAGCAATTTAATGTAATGTCGATCAGTGGAAATTTCATTAAAAAATAATTTAATTACAGATGAGTATTATTAAATATCGATGCAAGATTCATGTTTGCTGATATTTACAGAAATATTATTTTAGTGTTCATTAGTATTTATAATTAAGGCCTTATTAGTACAAAGAGGTCATAAAGTAATATTCAGACGTATCATTTAACAGCAGTATTAGGATATAATTCTCGTTATATGAATAATAATGACACAATTTATTGTAAATGAAAAATATGTTTTGAATATATTATTAATATTTGCAATGCATTTCTAGAGTATGTTTAAGGTATCGTCAAAGTACGATGATAGAAAAAATGTTGGTTCGAATAACTGAAATTTTCGTTAAATTTTCTGTGCAAAGGACTTTTCACTTAGTGTCACTATTCAGTAAATAAATATTTGCTTAAAATAACTGTTACAAGAGACAAGGAAACTAAAAATTTAATTTATATATATTGTATCACATATAATTTATAAACTATGAGCAATGTGTTATAAATATCTTGAATACATATTTGCTATTTAATAATAATATGGTAACATTGTAATAACATTGTTTATTTAAACAGTTTAATTAAACAGGAGA
>JABFOX010002952.1:0-10850 GCA_022817665.1 Axea sp. ZL-2020
CAGTGTATGTAAAACATTATTTAATAATTTCAAAATACACTTTTAAAATAAATAATATATGCATAGTTTTAATTATAACAGTATTTCATGATTGTACTACTTTTTGGAAACTTCTCGTTCAATAGGTTCGTTTAACACAGCTATTCAGAAATGTACTAATATCATAATAAATAATGTAATTGACTGCAACATAAATGAATGTAATTTCTGTCACTACAATTTTTCGCTTCTGTTATCAATATTCATTTGTCAATGAAAATATTAAAATTAAATTTTAAAATCACAAAAGTTACTACCGCATAACCGAAAAGAAGAAAACAACAATTAATAACCAATATGTTATATAGTACTTAAATAGAAAAAAATCCTCGGATTTTTGTTTTAAAAAATGGTTAACTCCAAATTGGCTGCAAGTACAATAATTTTGTAATTTACATAAATCTAATTTTTGGAACTCGGTGTAGCTACACCCGAAGTATAATGCATTCAATCACGCTATGCGATTTAGTTATATTTCAAATAGTAATACTAATTATATTACAAATGGTAAGCCTTATGTAGATTTCAAAATACCGAATAATTTAATACTAAAAATCTTGAATTCATAAAAATTACAATATTTATGAAATTAAACACGAGAAAACTGTGTAACACACGCATATTAATTGTAACATTTTTTACGTAAATATATTTAAATTACACCGAATCATACTACTTCGTATTCGATTAATTTAAATTGAATGTATATCAAATTAATTATTTTAGACAGATAATTTAAGATCGCGTTAAGGTGTGATACTTTTGAAGCTTATACAAGGTTTTAGTTTGGGCTCTGTAATCCTATACTATCCGAAAACTGATGCTTTAGACCACATTGTCCTATTTAAGACATAATGTGCAAATACAAAAATACATAATTAAATAATATGTGTTTCCCAAAATTGCAACACATAAGAATAACATAAGAATTGAATCATGGCTATACGTGGGCTAGATTTGACTCATACTTAATTCATTTATGTATAATAATGAATACTCAGACAACACTACTATTTAACAAATTATTACTATATATATAGTTTTTATTTTTATGATTTTTTTATTTCACTGTATATGCACACTATTAAGAATAAATAAAAATGTAATTATCATATACATATAAAACATAACAAAATTGAAGTAGTTTTCAAAACATGAAAAAATTGACGCCCATATTTAACTTAATACATCTTTTCAAACTTAATTATACATTTCCATGTTTATGCAAACAATTATAAGTAAAATATACTAGCGAGAAGAAAGTCTTTGTACTACCCGAATAATAGATCTTATGTGAACTTCAAAAACGTTACTTAAACCGATCTTAAACTAACTTGACTTGAACCTGACCATTTCCTAGTCATGTAATTAGCGAATCGTTTTTTCCTCGAAAGTTTATTTTAACAAAATATCGCCAAAAGAACTATGTATTATAAAGGTCTAATAAGTTCAAAAAAATTCTATCTATGAACACATTAATAAATACCAACAAATTTGGTTAAAAACAAAAATTCATATAGATAATAATAATAAATAAAAGATGTAAAATATACAAGATGAGCCTTATATCTTGAGACAACGTAATATCTCGAAAACTACGTATCTGATCAAAAAAAGTTGCGAATAAAATTCGTTCGTCTGGAAGGGGTCTATTGAATGATACCAATCTTGAATCCTCTACTCCCAGTGGGTGGAGAGAGAATTTATCTTTAGATTTCTTAGCTTTTCTCTCTCGACCTAATGACGGCAAATGGTAACTTTAAAATATTATGCATTTTTATTAAAATATAATTAGAAAAAAAAGTTGAAATATACTTTACGTTTAACGATATAACATCCAAATTTATAATAAAAAGTAGATGTTTCCCATTTAATATTTTACAGTTGCCCTAAGTTCTCCATCAGATTACAGATGTGATAAATTGATATAACTGAATAAACACTGTTGAGACAAATCAATTTTATTCACACCTTTTTATGATCTATGCGTAATTTTCGAGAGATGCTGTCTCAAGATAAAAAAATGTAATTATACAAATTAAAAGTAACTACACAATTTAAAGGCATGTGTTAATAGTAACACTTTTCCACTTATTAAATTAATGAATATGAATACATTTTTTACAGATGAAAAAAATTTAATATCAAGTAACTTATGTTTTTACAATTTTATTTCTTATAATTAATCAAATCTTTCTAAACTTGATTTCCATAAGTTACTATACAATATAATTAATTAATTTATATAGGATTACTTTAATATGCAGTTTTATTTATTCGCATAAATATTATATCAAATTATTATTTTTATTATTTTGACGTTTAAGTGTAATATTGTTATCATTATACGGTCTTATTTTAAAACCTGAATAATAGTGAATAATTACAATTAGAAACAATAGAAAAACATTACATAATAGATTGAAAACCTTAATGAAACGTCATCAAAAATTAATAGACAATGAAAGCACGTAAGGTTGGTTGGCAAACAAAAATTTTTTTCTTATACACATTACACGGATGTTAGAAATTTGTTTACTTTTCTATAAAATAAATACATTAAAAATAATTACATGAATATCGCTAAAATCATTCCTGCAGAACATACATTTATATTTATGTTTATAACAATTTTTTTATTTTCGTAATTCAAAGTTAATATTTTACATAAATATTTAATTATTTAACTTTTATAAAATCACTAATGTTCGAAATTTCAAAATTTTACATGATTATTGAGAAAACGTCAAAAAAAAATACAATTAAAATTGATGTTTGAAGATAAATATATGTTCATTATTTACGAAATGATCAATTGATTAATAATTAATTGTTGTATATAATTTTTATTACATTAATCTTTATAAACAATATACTTTTACTATTATTATTTAAAAACATATCAACTGTTATAAAAGAATTTTTTAATTATATTTTATAAGCTATTCGTGTGATACAAACACTTATTCTTTCAATATTAATTGATCCAACAAACATCTAATTATATTACACTGTCTATCTAATTATATTATATCTTTTTTATATTAATTATACATGGAAAGCAAGATAATTTGATGTTATTTTCCATTTAAATTTTTATTCTAATTTAATCATTTTTAATAATTAAATAATTCTTTCTTAATATAGATAATGATAATAACATATATAAATAATATAACGTTTTTGGGATGCATTTATATTTTATGCACAAAAATTAAAGGTCTGCTTAATATATATATTTACATTTGAGTAAATCTAATTTTATTTTATACTGTAATTTACAGATTATTCAGAATTCGAGTTAAAACTACATTATTCTTTAAAAACAAAAATGTTTAAATTTCGCACGTAAAAAGTCTAACCGAAATAATAAAAACTTGAAAAATAATGTTAAATGATCTTATAAAATTATTTTTAAAAATCAATTTATTGTGCAAAATTATTCGAAAGGAACTCACTGATCTATTATTTGTACCTTCTCTATTACCAATAATAATACACACCATGATCCAAATATAAAAGAATCATAAAAATTATTTTCCATTGTTCAATTCGTTTTTGATCAATCATTCTTCAGTAGGATCCAAAGAACTGTAGTTTTTACGGACTATAAAGAAAATCGACTGTTAGAATGCTGTCTTATTTCATTGACAGAATGATTACATTTTACGGTAACTTAAAATTGGTTGCATTTTAAAATTAGAATTTAGAAACTTTGTTTACTGCGAATGATGAAAAAATAATGACAAGTAACGGAAAATTAAAATATCTATAAACTAATTTACTCTAAAAGTTTTAACGAATCAAATTTTATAATGTGAAAAAACTGGTACTGGCTCATTAAATCATCAAAATGAATAGTTAGAAGAGGATGTTACCAGTAAAAGATATGGAACAAATATTGCAGGATATATTATGTATCAAAGAAGTCGGTTATCTAGAGGAAACATTTAAAAAATATGTTTTGTTGGTCAATAAAACACTTCCTTTGAGATGATCTACATAAATTTATCGAGGTAGTGAATATACGTTTCTAGTTTATACACACTTGAATTAAATACGCCAGTAAATAATTTAAATAATTAACAAACTATGTATTATCAGTGTCAAATAATGACACATGGATTGTAAATTGCGTTGCAAATTTAATGTATTATTTATAATCACGGATGTATAGTTTTTATTGTAGACTTGAAAAGCTTGCTCATTAATTCAAATGACGAAAGTCTTAAACAAATCATCGGCATGAATATCTTATGTGTGAAATTCACAATAGTATAAATAAAACCCTAAGTCAACAAAAGGATGTTTTAATGCGCAGCACTTTGGTGTCGTAAAAGATCTCCATATCAACAGAGCTGTCTTTGAACTAGCAAAACTACATATAAGATACTGAATCACCTCCGTTTTATGTAGTTATCAATAAAAAGGTATTCGAGATTGCTATCAGAGTTCGCGGGGAGTACAGCGGGACGTCGTCGAGGAATCTTGCAATGGCAATTCCAGTGGCGTTGATCGCCCGACCATGGTCGACGGTCCAGACTACGGCTCATAATTTGAGAATCTGCACACTCGGAGAAAGAGACTCCGCAAGATTCCTAGACAACGAAGCGTTTGAAATTCCAGAAGCCCAAGACTTTTATCACTATTTTATTTTCAAAAAGCGCGCGCAATTCCTTTTAACTCTGTCATAAGTAAGACTATATTTTCAGCTGATTACCATTTCCGATGAATCCAGAATTATTTTTAGATATGCAAAAAATAAGGTAGAATACTTTGAAGCCAGCACGAGTCTTGTACATTTAATTCCGTGAAGATTTATAGAAAGATTTTAAAATTTGAGATAAAGGCCACTTTTTTGTACTTAGTGTTGTTTGTACACCACTAAACAAGTCTATTTTATCGAGTCCTTGGATTTTGTAGAATAGTTTTACACCGGTTCATTTGTAACCCCGAAAAATGTACGTATAATAAGCAGAACACATTTCTGATACAAATTAATTCTACATACGATAATTATAATTATATGTATTAAATATTCATTTTTTAACATATGTGGATTGCATTAAAAAATGGTTTATATACAAATGCTTAACACAAAAGTTAAATTATTACGATTTAAATAATTATAAAATATAAATTTGTATAATTATATTGCTGTAATTAATATTAAAAAGTATTAAAATATAGATGTATAATTTTAATGGATAATTCCAAAACAAGAAATTATCTTGAAATGCAATAAAACTTTGGTGTAAAAATAATTTATTGTAATACATTGTATGTAAGATTTAAACAAATTTAAGTAAACGTTATACGAATTATAAAAGCAAAAAGTTATAAAAACAACAAACAATAAAAGCAATGTAAAAAATGTTTATTGTATTAAAGTAGTGTTGGTGATTTCATCATTTAATTTATTCAACCAATTAATATTTAAATTAAATCTTACATTAATAAACTAAGATATGCTTACATATATAAGCAATTTTCTTAATGTATTAGCATAATTTAATGATTTGTTTAATACGCATATTATTATGAATGTAATTTCAGAATATAAATATGCATATTTAAATGTAGCATCTAATAAAATTAATTGTATTAATTTCTAAAGTATATATATTATAAGAGGGTTTCAATTATACCTTAAAGAATCATTTCGTAATATAAATGATTAGTTAAAATTATAAAATAAAATTTGATGCTTTAGTTACAGGACACAATGATCAAATTACTTTATCAAATAAATAAGCAATCCGATTTCAGATCAATTGAATTGAAATAAATTAAATTTTGCAAACAATATTGTGATTATAAATGCTATCTCGTTTTGATGAAAGGAAATATAACAATATTAATAAACATAATAACAGAGATTATAAATTTTATTTAAAACATCTACTTCCTATACCTACGTATGTATATAATTTTTTTTACACACAAATATACACAATACATGTGCAATTATGGTAGACATGAATTCAAATTAATATTGTTGTAATTATTAAAAAATACTTTTAAACACTAAAATTTATATACATCGATGCATGTTATCAACTAATCTTAGTTTATTCACAAGAAAAGCATACATTAGTTAACAGCGTTATTTAAAAAATTTAAATAGTTGAAATTTATACTGTTACTGTTCAAAAATACCTTTCAAAATTCATTCAAACTAAATGCATTTTAAATGTTTAAATAAATTCTTTTTGTATTTAACACAATTTTTTTTATTTTCCACACATATTAAAATAGTTTTTTTTTATTGGAATTCAACTTTCTCGGAATTTTAATAACTTAAATATTTAAATATTCTAAAACTGAAGAAAAACATTTTAACTGTTAAAACAATTTAACTCGATAAATTTTGTTATTTTTCAAAATTTAATTTATATTCAATATTCTATTGTTATTTTTTCTTTTATATTTAAAGATTAGATTTTATGCTAAATTACATTTAGCACTAACCATGAACAATGACTAATTATATAATATTAATATAACTAAATATATAATAATAATAAAAAACACTAACCAAAAACAATGAAAAATGAACTATTTTAGAGTTTTTGATTACCCTGAGTTCCTCACCTTCTATAATCAGGGTGCTTGTTTATAATAAACATGTTACATAAGTGCTCAAAAAATAATCATCGACTTCGATGCACTTACTTGATAATGATTAGATACAAGTCAGAAGTATGTCAAGTGTAATTTTTCAGCAAGCATTTCTGATTCGCTGAATCATGCTCTCACGATTCATTAAACTTAACTTTTTAAATAACTTCATAAAAAGAAGTCAGATGATGTAAGATCTGGCAAACTTACCGGCGAAGACATTAAATCATCTCTTCCGAGTCATCGAATGCTGTACATGCGACCAAATACTTTCTATTCTGCTACCGAATAATGCACCAGATGTCCATCGTGTTAAATCCACATTCTTTTTGACATAGACGAAAATATATCTGTAAAATATATTTTTAAATATATATTATTGGATTATCCGAAAATTTTGTGCTAATTTCGAAGAAAAATTGAAATTCAGGAGATTTAAATTTTAATATACATTTATGATGGTGATGGATTTTGACATATTTAACATTTCTGGTAATTTACATGTCGTGTAGCGTGGGTTATTTTCGATTATTGTTTTAATCTGGCCTTCATCTCTGCTAGAGGGTCTACCCGGGAATTTTTTTATCTTTAAGGCTGAAATCATCAGATTTAAACTTGGAATGTTACTTCTATTTTTTTCAGTTACAATACCTTTAGTGAAACAGCGCAACTCTTGTTTGTCGCTTGTGTGGACATTTGTGCTTTTGATGAAGTAAAAGAAGAGGTTTAAATGCCTAAAATGCATTTTGTTCTCTTTTCTGTTTAAAATCACACATAACACTAACAAAAATTAACGTATCGTAACCAAAATTGTTTCCAAATATATTCCAAGTATCGTCTTTTACGATATGTATGCATGTCATTTGTTTAAATCGTTATGATATATTAAAACCTGTCCTTCCTTATGTGACCTACCAAAACTTAACATGAATTATTCGGATAATCCAATAAATATATTTTTTGAATATATATTTTATAAATATAATATTACAGATAAATAAATTGTATCTATTGATTATGCAAGATTTTATCCGAAAATATATTTTCAAGATATAAAACATTTTGTATATAGGATATTTGGTTCAAGTTGAGAATTTAGAATATCTCGAGAAATAAGTATTACACAAAAAGAATTTCCCAAGTAAATCTTTAATATTTTCAAGGGAGGTGTCTGTTCGTGTGAACGTTACTCCTTTCCAATTATGTTTTAATTACATAATTGTGCTTTAATCACAAGTAATAATAAATTAAATTTACTATTTATTATCATTAGTTCAAGAGAGAATCAATCTTTAGAATCCCTAGCTTTTCTAAGAAAGACTGTTTTGATCTAAAAACGGTAAATGGTAACTTTAAATTATTATAGTTTTTGAATAAAACATAATTTGAAAAAAAAAATTTAAATAAATTTGGTATATTTTGTAATACAGAATTTAAATCTGCAATAAAAAATGAGGGTTCTTATTTGAAATTTCATAGTTACCCTTGTCCTACATCTAGGGAGTGTATATTTGTATAATGCAGTAATTATAAAGTATAAAATACTTTATGTATTTATTTCTGATTTTTGAAACAAGGTATAATAATACAATTGTCTTGTATTACTCGAAACTAAGTTATTTTATAATGCGAAAAACAAGAACAGTTTTTAACTCTTTAGATAATCTTTAAATTGTGATATATATATAATATCTGTTAATAATTGAAATTTTTATAGATTTGTGCTTAAACTTTTTATTCTCTTCTTTATGTATTTCGATATTATTACATATTTGCGTCTTCTTCTTATTCATGATGGAATTTTATACAATTTCGAGATAAGTACGAACAAAACTGTAAAAGTAAACATTTAATTAAATATTTACAGATATATTTTGGTCATAGATTTAGATTCAAAGTTAGAAAATTAATATTGTATGAAAGTATATTCTTCTATGCTAAAAACAGTAGTACAATGAAACATTACAAAGAATTATTTTTTAAAGATTAAAGTATTTCTGCTGTGAATGGGCGTAATTATCTACTATCTAATCATAACTGATAATCAATGTTACTCAGTAGAAATTTATTTCTCAATTGAAATAATTAAATTAAAGATTATTTTGATACTTCATTTCCAAAAATACTTAGTTTCGCGTGTGATGTTTTCAGTAATTCTACATAAAAAAATAAATAACTAATAAAGAGATACCTCAACAGAAAAATAATTATAGGTATTCAATATTAATAGTTTCTGTTAAATACTACGTTAGAAACTGACATAAGAATTTATATTTTAATACTTTGTAAAAAATAAAAAATTTGGCTTTTATAATAAACGACAATAGAATAAAATTATATGTATTTTCATACTTTTCATAATTTATAGAAATGTTCTTTCGAGCAGGCAAATTTTAACGCACAGAAACGAAGTTTGGCCTTTAATGCTCGTCGTGTAATTTGCAATGCATGCACGAATTGTTCTTTAATCTTTCATCATTCTTCATAAAATGTTGAACCGAATCGCCTTTGTTCTTTAATTTAGCCGAACACTTCTTTTGTTACGAAAACATTGTTCATACACTCAATGAACATCTTTAGAGTGATAAATTAATGAATGTGACAATGAATATATAGTGCTGCATGCTTTTAACAACCAATTAAGGGTACTTTAAAATCAAATACGTTTTAGTGATAATTATTTTATAGATTAATTAGATTGATTAAAAATTGCAGATATTGCTAGCGAAACGCATTGTATCAAGAACAAAAATATACTATAGAAGAAAATATGAGTTGTACAAATAAAATAATGTTTTCGAAAAAGGGTGCTATATTATACTCAAAAAAGCTTAGAAAAATGAATGCATTTTCTGTAAGCTAAAGCTGTTATATAAAAGGGACACAAAAGTCGGTTTCATGAAAATGAGAACTTGCTTTAAGGTGATGTGAAAGAAAGAGATACGATTATTGACGCGACACCGGAAGAGTGGTGTCTACATTTAGGCGCAGGTGCCTAAAGAGCGTGGAGTATTTCAGCCTTGTACAAAATTAAGAGCTGCTCGCTAAAACGCACAACTACCTATGCCCGACTTAAGTGAACTTCTATTATTATATCTTTTAGATGATACATTTTTTTTGCAATCAGATTACTATTCTGTTAGTATCACACTGTTGTTAAATATTGGTCAATGATAATTAGAGCACGAGAACTTATGTGCAATTATGAACACACATTTCAATATTGAAATAATTGCTTTAAATATTATATTAAACTTCCTTAATGAGATTTCGATATTTATTATATTTAAAGCAACCCTTCAAAAGTAATAATAATAAAGATTATTATAATGGATTCGAAATTGTGTTTTTTTATAATATTTAAACATACATAAAAATTTTCTGTTTAAAATTAAAATTTATTCACGTTTAAGTTTGTTTTATCAATGTAAAATAATTCTTTTTCGTAAAAAGGTTAGTCAGTTATTATTATAAATAAGGTTTCGTGCGTGTGTACGAAATTCAATGACAACTATATCAACTTTGATGGAATACGAGTTTGAAATAACAAAATTAGTACGATTTCCCTACTTTGGGAATTTAATTTAATGTTTTTCAATTGCTGATCAGGAGATCTGACCACTAAACTGTTTGTTCAACAGAGAATTTATTCAGAACTATGTGAACTAGGAAACTTAAGTTTAATTCCTAATGTAAGATGCGTGAAAATTTTTTCGATTCAAAGTCGCAATCTGTTGTAAACTTTTATTTTAGAAAGAAAATTTTAATATAAAAAAATGCCAACAATACAAGTATTACATAAGCTTTATATTTAGATATTTGCATAAATCATTAATTCGTCAGAACAAAAAATGACTAATTTCATCTTTTAGTCTTGCACCATAATTGATAAAAATAGTATAAAAAGCTTTTTTATTTGTAAATTGTTAGGTATTGTATGTAAATATTTTATTGTTGATTTTGTGGAAAATAAGTAAGTTTATAAATTTTATTTTACAAATGTATTAAAAACTGTCGTTTCTAAATGAAATATTTCAATATTTGTTGATATATATATGTGTTATTATATTTTTAATGGCAGCTTGAAATTTAATGAAATGAATCAGAATAAAAATATTCAGTAAAAAAAAAAAACGAAACAAAAAAAAAATCTAGAAATAATAGTTATCAAAAATTTTAAATTAAACAAT
>JABFOX010002953.1:0-10849 GCA_022817665.1 Axea sp. ZL-2020
AATTTTAACATTGTTGGCGACATAATTTTTAAAAGAATTAATTAAAATTTTAAATTTTGTAACTTAACATTAAACAGAACTTCTATTAATTATAATTGTCATGAAAAAAATAAAAAAAAATAAAAAAATGGAAGAAATGATCCCTGGATTTTTAGCATACTAGGTCAAAACGCCAGCACCTGAGTTATACAGTTTTTACAAAATGTGGTGGTTACATATCTCCATAAACCCCGTACAATATATTTATTTAATTATTTTCTTTTAAAACAAATATAATACATGATTTTAATGTATAAAATCGCTGTACTTTTATTCCATAATACATAACAAATTCATTATATATTTCATATAACACTGTAAAAAAAATAAATAATTTCGATCAACATTTCTCTATCGAAATTACTCTTTTGCTCTTGAAACCTACAAGCATCAATAAAAAGAGAGAACATTGGAAAACAAAGACGTAAAACTTCGTGTTTAAAAATAAACTATTTATGCTTACAATACAACCGTTCTACATTTATCGGCCGTTCAAGGTAAATGGTGACTTTGTCGATCAGTAGAGGTCTTTCGTGTCGTGGGAAACTCCGACGATACCCCGAAAAAAAAAGTTTGCAGCACTGCTGTTGCGCCTTGTAGGAGGAAATTAGGAGTCCCGCCATCTCTACGCATCAGTGATACCAAGCGATGACATTGAAAAAAGGCTCACTAACTTATCCTACTACGCTCGACGTATACAATTGGTATGTTACTATGCCTTGTTCAATTTTCGAACCGTGGTTGATAACGACATTAAAACATATTAGAACAAGTAGATGAAACAAAAATAAAATCCATCAAAGTCGTAACGTAGGCCTTTGGATTTTTTACTTAATAAACAAGAAAATTGTACAAAATAATGACAAACATATGTAAATATGTATAATATAATTATTATAAATTCTCATACCAATTATAAGATTTTATATATAAAATATTGTGAACTGTCGCCATGTTTACATGCATCAAAACATTTATAAAATCTGTATTTTATTCTTAAAATGTTACACATTTTTTTGTAACCGTGATCGTTATTTACTTTTGATGATTAATAAGACGTAAAAAAAGAAAATTATACATTTCATATCTTCAAAAATAAACAGAACCTTTACTTCCTAAAGTGCGTCGAGTTTATTCAAACCAGAAATAAACTATGATTCATATTTTTAAGAGTTCGACTGGAAAGAACGCATTCAAATCATGTTTTCTTTTTATTTTCTCTTTTAAATAAAAACTAAATAACTAAATTAATAATAATAATACAAAAAAAAAAATAAGAAAACAACATTAAAACAACTAAATTTTAAAGATATAAATAAGAGTTAGACAATTAGAGTAACAGGCAACGATTTACCTAGTTTTGTTGATAAGTTCGATAGGTAAATCGTAGAACGAAATGTCAAAATGAAATTATATATATTAACAATTTAAAATAGGTTTTGTTTTATTTGAAAGATATAAATAATAATTAGGCAGTTACAGTCACAGAAGATAACAATGCAAATATCAATGTGTCATATAATAGTGTAAATATTCAATTTATAATAAATGTTTTTAAAAAGATACAAAATGAATATATGCAATAACATTAAAAACTGTCAAGCTATTCATTACTAAAAAAAAAACTAAATAAATTAATTTTAAATCTCATTCCTTGTATCTGAAGTTATTTGTGGTTATGAATCCTCTTTTTTCCTCAGTATTCATATGACTTACAATTGATAAAATAGAGCCCTAGTCAATATATCGCGTCCTTTGAGAACGCACTTGAAAGTCAACTGCGCATACCTTATTCGCAATGTGTTCAATTTATAATCATGTCATTTTATCCAAACGGAAGTTAGTTTTCTACCAAATTAACATCTGTTTTTTTCATAAGATATTTACAGATGAAAACTGTAAATAGCCTTACTTTATAGGCTGCCATAATTATTAAAAGAAAAAAAAAAAAAAAAAACAAAAGTCGATATTGAATTGGTCATTGTAAATATAACCTTATACGCATTGATTAATGTAAACTTATATAAAGAATAAAAATGAATTTAATTGTGACATGGATAATTTATCTATTGAAAATATGAAATTTAATCGCACGTCGGTTGTTTTGTGCTTTATTGTTTTACTGATTATCAACGAGTCAGGTACTTTGACAATTCACAACATACATTGGTTACATATGCACTAATTAAGATGTATTAATAAATAAGAAAGAGTTCAGAGGACTTAAGTAATTTTACAACATGTACATATAAAATATAATGATAAATGTATATAAAAATAAATACACAAATATTTGTGTTGCTTATGAAGAAGGTTGATGGTTTGGTTTATTAAAGGAACTAGAATATGAAATTACATTTTACTGTTTGTAATCGTGGGATAGGTTGAACAGAATTTTTAGAAATGTTTTCTATTGGGTTTTTGTTTTTAAGTCTATTTTAATAGAAATATTGCATAATCTTTTTTTAAATCTTTTTTAATATTTTTTTTAATATCAATTATATTTATGCCTGATAATTTAAGTGGAGTTTCTAGTACTTTGGGGTAATTATAAAATAATCAACTTTTTGCTATGTATGTTTTGGATCATTATTAGCATAAAATTTAAAGTTATTTGAAATCGCCATTTTCCTTAACATTGTTTCTTGGGATGTTCAAATATTTCCATTTATTTATTTTTTCATTGATAAATACTAAATTGCCTATTAAACAACAGATACACATCTCTATACTATCTATGATTCCTATTAATAATTTTATTATTTGACTGAAACTTTTTATCAAAAACCATTCAATATTCAGTTCCACAAAGTTTTAAATTAGCGAAATAATAATTCCCAATTGCATACTTAAAAAATCTGAATATATTTAATTATATGGTAGTATTATTCAAAATATCTGGACATAATTTCAATAATAATTATATATACAAATTATACCTCATCCATAATGATTAATTTATTGTTAATAATTATTTTTGGACACCTATAATTTATTAGTTTTTACAGTCAAACTAGAAAAATTATAATAATGCATTATTAATATTTCACAAATAGTATAATAAGATGTTAATTAAAAGACCAATTAGTTTTTATAAATATTTATCTCATCCTTTAATAATAAATATATGTATTAAACTGAAATGCAATATATCTTATTTACAGAAACTTTGCATAGAAATTTAAAATATTATGAGACACTGCATACATCACATTTTAAGCACAACATAGTGAAGAGAGGACTTAAACATAGTAATCATCCATTTAACAAAATTAACGAAGTAGAGTTTTATTCCCATGGAAAGTAAGTAGTAGATTTTTTATTTATTCTTAATTTAATAATTCAACAAAAAATCATAAATATTTTTAATTATTTTAGAAATTTTAGATTAATTTTAACACCAAGAAGAGAAGTAATTCATTCTTATTTCAAAGCTTATGAAATTGATGCAGATGGTCAAGAAAAAATAATTCATCTAGGTATTTATATTTTATATTTTTGTTTAAAAAATTCTTATTTAATTGTAATAAATAAAAGATATTGTTATTATACAAATAAAAATCAATTTTAAACAACAATTAAATTAAAGCTGATTATAATAACAATTACTAATTTTTACGGATTATATAAAGGTAAGTTTCTCTATATCAACTTTTATGCTAAACATAAAAAATTAATAAAAAGATATAATAAAAAAAAGTATACTCTTTTTTGTTTATTCTATTACTATTTCAGTATATTACTAACATTTTTTTAATCGTGATACACTTATTTTAGATCATGAAAACTTTTATCATGGGCGAGTATTCGGTGAAGTGGATTCACACGCTCAGATTCATATTGATAATGGAGTTTTAACTGGTAGTATTACAACTTCGGATGATACTTTTCACATAGAGGTTGATATTTTATTTTAGAATGAAATGCTGATATGAACTTTTTAACTAAATATGATACAATTTTAGCCCGCTTGGAGACACATTCCTCATATAGACAATGAAACTATGATATTTTATAAAATATCTGATGTTAAATTAAGTTGGGAACATTATTTAAATGGAGAAGGTCATACACATGGTACTCCTAAAACATGTGGTTATGTAAAAGAATTTAATGGTATGTCTAATTTTTATAACTAATTTTTATAACGTTATGTAATTAAAAGCTAAACTTGTAGTATTATTTAATTTATATTTGCTACATATTATTCCAGATTATTCTAATGGTTTAACTGAAGATGACGAAAATTATGAAGAACGTTACAGTAGAAAAAAACGACAAACAGAAACTTATGAGTATACACCTACTAAAACTAGGTGTCCTCTTCTTTTAGTAGCTGATTACAGATTTTATCAAGAAATGGGAGCAAGCAGTACAAAAACAACTATAAATTATTTGGTATTTTATTAAATTTTTTAAATGATTGAATCATTAGGCATTTTATTATCGTACTTTATAAATACATTTATAAAATATGTCCATGTTTGAATAAAAACTTTTCTTTAATAGATAAGTTTGATTGATCGCGTGCATAAAATTTATAATGATACAATATGGCAAGAAAGACAGGAACAAGATGGTTTTAAAGGCATGGGTTTTGTAATAAAGAAAATTGTTGTACATAGTGAACCAACTCGTGTGCGAGGTGGCGAAACACATTATAACATGGTCCGTGAAAAATGGGATGTTCGAACTTTATTAGAGGTAACTAAATATTGAATTAATTTTTTCAACATAAATATAATTATGTATATATGTAATAAATAAAGCGCTCATAATCTTTTTTATAACTAAATGCAATAAATAAGGTACATTATTTAAAAATATATTTTATTTTAAGGTTTTTAGTCGTGAATATAGTCATAAAGACTTTTGCTTGGCTCATTTATTTACTGATTTAAAATTTGAAGGTGGTATATTAGGTCTGGCTTATGTTGGATCACCTAGAAGAAATTCTGTTGGTGGTATATGTACCCCTGGTTCGTATAACGTTCACTATAATAGATTAGTTTAAACAGTTTTTTAGATACTACTTAATAGTTAAATATTGCAGAATATTTTAAAAATGGATATACTTTGTATCTTAATTCTGGATTAAGTTCTAGTAGAAATCATTATGGCCAAAGAGTGATAACAAGAGAAGCAGATTTAGTAACAGCCCACGAATTTGGACATAATTGGGGTTCTGAGCACGATCCTGATATCACTGTAATCATATAATTCTTATTATAAAAATTACTTATTAATTTAATAATCGTATATTATTGACAAAAATTGTTTTAGGAATGCAGTCCAAGTGCAAGTCAAGGTGGTTCTTACTTAATGTATACATACAGTGTTAGTGGATATGATGTTAATAATAAGGTAATTAAGCTAATTAAATATATTAAATTAAGAGATAAAATATAGTTATAATAAAAGAAAACAAACAAAAGAAAACATTATATTTATATTTTAGCGTTTCTCACCTTGTAGTTTGCGATCGATAAAAAAAGTATTACAAGCCAAATCCGGGAGATGTTTTTCAGAACCAGAAGAATCATTTTGCGGGAATTTAAGAGTAGAAGGAGACGAGGAATGTGATGCTGGATTGCTAGGAACTGAAGATAATGATGCATGTTGTGATAAAAATTGCAAGCTTCGCAGAAATCAAGGAGCTGTCTGCAGGTAACATTTTGTATTCAATAATAATACAATGTCTACAAGATGTGAATGATAATTTTTAATAATTGTTTATAGTGATAAAAATTCACCATGCTGCCAAAATTGTTTATACATGCCATTAGGTGTAAAATGTAGAGACGCACAATTTGCTACTTGCGAACAAGAATCGAGATGCACAGGTTTTTATATTAATTATAAATAATAGTTTGGTATTTTGATATAAATATTAATAAAGTGTATTAATACTTTAATTCAATATTATATTAATTATAAATATAGGTGCTTCTAGTGAATGTCCACGTTCTCCGGCAATGAAAGATGGTACGAGTTGTTTAGAAAGAGGTCAGTGTAGATCAGGAAAGTGTATTCAATATTGCGAGACACAAGGACAGCAAAGTGGCATGTGTGATACTAGTAAGTACGCAATTAATACTTTTAAATGTATTACAAAAGTAATTTTATGTATATATATATATATTTATATATATATATTTTTTCTTTTATTTTAGTTAGTGATGCCTGTAAGAGATGTTGTCGAATGAGCTTGAATGAGACTTGTTCTCCTATAGATCCACAAGATATTTTACCAGATGGTACACCTTGTATTCAAGGATTTTGTAATAAGGTAAATTCTAAATTAATATACATAAAGTTTACGTCTTTTTTAATTTCATGTATTATATATCAATAATTCATATTTTTATCAATATGGTAGAATTTGACATAGACATATAATATATTATAAAAATGACGAATTAATATTTACTATTTTATATAATAATAATTAAGTTAAAAATAAAATATTTTTTATATATACATTAAAAATAGTTAATTTAAATAGAATGTGAATAAATATCATGTACTGAAAAAGGAAAAGGTAAAAAAATCTAAAGTTTCGAAAAAGACTAAATGTTATATTATCAATCAATAAAGATATTAATTTAATTAATTATTGTATTAAATTAAATCAATGTATTTATAATTATTGACATATATACTAATTCTTTGATATAGGATGGATCCATAAAAAATTTTGTTTTAAAATCCATGTTAGATTATATTTTTTATTATCAACAATTATTTTAATTTTATTTACTATTAATAATTTGTTTTAGGGAATATGTGAAAAGACAATTCAAGACGTTGTTGAACGATTTTGGGATATTATCGAAGATATTAATATAAATAAAGTCATGCGATTTTTAAAAGACAATATTGTTGGAGCTGTGATTATAAGCACAGCTTTAGTTTGGATACCTACAAGTTGTATTGTAAATTATATTGATCATCGACGTATCAAAGAAAATGAGAAAAAGTGGCGTTGGATGAATACAGATGAACTTATTCATCCCGATGAACAAAGACAAGTGATATACATAGGAATGCCTCGCCAAAGACTACAACAGCATATTGTTCAGCATTCGTAATCACTTTTGAGTATTTTTCTTAGTCAATATGAAAAAAAATTATCGTGTTTCATAATTTACATAATACATTGTAATTTATATAACACATATTTAGTTCGATAAAAATGTAATTCATAAACTACTAACTAATGGTAGAAAGATGCATTTAAATTAAACTAATAGAACACTAAAACTAGTCATAATATCAGTGACAAAAAACAAATAGATCTAATATGCTGTATACTATTCATTTTGAATTTTTTTTATATATTATTGCTATGTGATAAAATATGTGCATTTGTAAAAAAAAAAAAAAAGTATTGCTGTTCATAACTTAATTATTATATTGCTATAACATACTAATATTTTAAGTATATTCTTGAAATGTTACAAATAATGTTTTAAAAATGTTTATAATAATAGTTTTGGTTAATTACTGTATCATTTAAATTTGTTATTAAATTAAAAATAAAAATAAAACAAAGTAACTTTAAGTTCAATGAAACCATTGTTTTACAAAATACAAAATCTTACAGAATGTAATCATTTAACTACAATGATTCTTTTATAAATAAAAATAAAATACAAATAAATTTATGTGATATAAAGAAACGATTATAATATTAATAATATAAATAAATAATTATATCTATTGACAAAATCTAAATTAATATAATTTAATATTTTATTATTAATATTTATATTGTACTGAAATATTTTTTTCACTTTGAAAATAATTAATTCAACTACACTACATCATTGGCATGCAACATATTGATTACAGCTTTTTTATTAATAAAATTTTGCATTATGTTAAGAGTTATGTGTTGGTTGTGCTTATGTGCTTATTGGGAGTTGACAATAATATAAATAATTTTATTTAATTTTTTTTTTCACAAATTAAGTTTTGTTCAAAGTTGTATGCTAATTAAAATATATGTAAAAATATAATCGTTTGGTTTCTGGTATTGAATAGTAAAATATTACAAGTACTGAATATGTAATTACAAATATTTTAAATAATTCTTTATATTTCTTGTAATATTTTGATACATATCTGTTTTACTTTTATATTTATTATATACTATATTATTTGTTATTTATTAAATATTCATATATAAAATTGTAGATAATTAAAAAAAAATTAAATATAGAATTATGTTTAATTGAATAACTATTTAATATTTTTATAAAAGGAATTTAAAGTTCATATATGTTGCATATAGTATTAAAAAAGTAAATACTTAATTGAAATAAGTTCAATGATAAATCTCATAAAATTATGTATATAAATGACAAAATTTGTCATAGATTTAACATAACAAAGAAGTTATATATAACATTTTATATACAAAATTTTATACAAAGAATGTAACAAATGTTTTGGATAGAATTTATAATTACAAGTTTTAATACTGTTAGTTTTGATATTATTTTTAATTAACATTTATACTTTATGATTAAAAAAAAAATTATAATTTATACGTACTTTATTTAATAAACTTATAACAAATAAATTATAAACAATTTTAATTTGTGTATGTTTGTGTGTGTGTAAGTGTGAGTATACAAGAGAGTAGAGAGAGTTTTCTTGTTTTTTGTTTGTTTTTCGTTTATTACAAATTAGTGGTACACATTTAAAATTAAAAGAATTATGTATATCAAAATTGAAAACTTCATTATATTTTTGTATAATAGATAAAAATACATAGTTTTACACACAGCAGTTCATTTAATAAATTGACATAATTTGCAGTTTTTAAAATGAAAAATTCAAATTACAATAAACTTTATATTATAATGATAATGATAATGATAATTATTAGTTTCCTAGATGTCCTTTCTTGTTTTAAATACTAAATTGTAATATACGGTAAAAATGATTAAATTTAAACATTGTTGAATTTTTTCTTTCTCTGACAAATTTGAAAAAAAAAATTAAAAATATAAAGTTTGACCATGACACTCAGGAATTGATTTATTAACTTCAATTTTCCTTTTAAATGCACTACTTAAATATGCTTCGAGCTTATCAGTATCAAAAACAAAATTTCCTTTTGGATTTTCCAACAGTATAGAAGTTTTGATATCTTTACTTTGAATATTCACAAACTTGCAAGTTGGTCCATTGTAACTTTCAGTAATATTCAATGTATTATCAGGTTTAACCACATACAAAATCTCTTCATTAAATTTCAGTAGATCGTCTGTTTCAACAATCTTTTTCTTATTTTTTGTATAAATCTCATAAGAACATTGATGAATACCGAAAATACATTCTACTTGGTCTTTTAATTTAGAATAAGTCAGAACACCTTCTTTTAAAGATTCTAATAACACTGTGGCGACAGTTGAAGTAGCTCCATATCTTGGCTGATATCCCACAAGTTTCAAATTAACGTATTTTGCAAATGGTTGGCAATTTTGAGATGAAACATTATCTGCTGAACTGACTAAGACAAGATCCATAACAACACCTTTGATGTTTTGCAATTCTCTAATTATAATTTTAGCGTTTTGCGGCATTTCAGTCACAGGTTTTTGCACAGTTTTTGTAACATTTTCAATAAATTCTTGATGCGATACAATTATTTTGGCCACTGAGCTATTTACATCTTCAACTTTGTAATAAGCTATTGCTTCATCGGATGGTATTAATTTTGCCTTTTTACGTAACTTCTGTATTCGATTAATTATTTCTCTAGCTAAACCTTCATTCATCATTGACTCATCTGGTGTAATATCTAATAAAACTAAAACATTTCCTTCGCTGTGGGCTTCATACTTTGCAGCAAGTTCCTCTGCTGCGAACATAAACATCAATCTGAGATCTTGTTCCATGAGTTTATGTCCCAAAACTTCGATTTCTTTTTTAGCAATGAATTCTTGTAATTTTGCATCAGTTAGTTGTTTAATTTCAGCCATAACTGTTTTAAATTCGCCTTTCAAACGCGCACCCAAAGTCTTATGATCTGGCTCTGCTCGAAGTGTTATCTTATACTTTTCTTTATCTGTTGTAACTACCAAAGTTTTCACGTTTAATTCGTCTAAAATGTAGGTCTTCAAAGACATTATTTCTTGGAGAACTTGTGGATCTTGGTGAATAATCACTACTTCTGGTAAAGGATATTTCAGAGGTAAAGTTTTACGATCTCTGATTACCCGACCAAGTTCAATTATAGTTTGCATACTTAATATTGATCGTTCAATTTTTTCGTTGATCAAAGATATATCAGCATCGGGTATCATTTGATAATGAACACTGTCCATATTTTCTTTTGATGGAGGCAAAAGTTTACGTAATCGCTGAAACATGAATTCAGTGAGGAACGGAGTAAAAGGTGCATTTACAAGAGCCATTGTGTAAACGATGTAGAAAAGAGTGTTTAAAGCTTGTTGGCAATCAAACAGATCAGTTTCACCTTTTATGCGCTTTCTATTCATTCGAACATACCTGTAAATTAATAGATATAGTGAAAAGGATGGTTTTAAAATATTTATTTACAAATTAAAGAATTATAAACATATTATGTATATTATCAGACTTTTAACGGTAAAAATAAAAATAATTTTTTTTTCAGATATAAACAATTTGAAAAACTATTTGATATATATATATATATATATATATATATATATATATATTAATAGCAATAGTAATTAAAATTATTTGTATTAAGAAAAAATTATTTTTTTAATATTTTTAATTAATTTTTAATCTATTTACTTACCAATTTGTT
>JABFOX010002954.1:0-10848 GCA_022817665.1 Axea sp. ZL-2020
GACGTTTTGCTTGAGCGAATACTTCGGTCCAGACCAGAATATACCTATTCGTGGTTCAAATCCTACTTAGCGTCCCACTTGCATTCATAATTTATTATTCTTTCTTATCTCACTTGTACTCATATATTCAACTTAAAATACAATTATACCTAATTAAAAAACATTTTATTTATTTGTTTTAGAATAAAGTATTGTGAATTTTAGCGACGACAAATAGTCACTTACAATTGTACTTCTATACATATTGGTTTATACTGTAATTTATTCTTCCATAATAAAGTATGCGTACTGATGCTTGATTAAAAACTAGCGATTTATGTACACCAAGCAGTCGTGAGTTTTATTTTGGCAAAATATAATTTAATGCAAAACAACAAACCGTCACAAATAAATAAACAATCAAAGGAAATTACAGACAAACAGAACATTAAAAATAAATACACGATTGAAACAAACGTGTAGTTATATAAAAATATAATTGTTATAACTCAATTATTGATTAATTCGGAATTTAGATAAATACAAAAGAACGGTAGCATTGAAAAAATGTTACGAAAAAATTCTTAGAATTTATTTTTTCATTTATTCGGCATTTATAAGAGTCTTATTCTTACATTACTTAATTTAAGGCAATCTATTATTTTACTTTATTCTCTCTAATAATATTATTATTACATTTTAGTTATTGAACTGAACTTATTGCATAAATAAATTATCAGTAAGTTACCTGAAATGTTTGCTTCTTTCTTTATTCATTTTCAAAAATACAGATATGTTTCATTCGAGGTAGTGTTTTTTCTTTATAAATAGCGATATTCTATTAATTGAGTTGGCTGCGCGCCACCATTGCAGTAAAAATTGTGCATGCATTCATGATGCCCTTTTTTCAAGTTTTGGTAATTAAATGTTATGAATTGAAAGGTTGCAGATTATAAGTTTTGGCGGATTATAATTTTCACTTAGCCATTTTGATGGTTAAAAAATTGCAAAATGTATTATTTTATTACATATTTGTCCTTTAAATTCATTAATTAGTATACATTCATCTAATTTAACTTTGCATATATCTTCTTAGATTAACAATAATTTAGTTATATCTTTTATGATTTTTTAACATACCAATTGAGAAAAAATTACAAGTTACTGTATACCTCAAATTAAACACAACTTATAATTTGTTGTATATTTTAATGCGATTGATTTTAATGTAAAATAAAACACAATTATACTATTTATTTATTCAAATTAATTGATCTTGTAGTTAATTTTATACGATTTCTGAAATTTTATATGATTTCTGAAATTAAATTGTTCGTATTTTTGTAATTATTTTTAATGTTTTATTATGATTTTTCATATTTTTGTTTAAAAAAATGCTTGAATTTATTAAATTGATATTTCTTCTACTTTCATAAATAAACTAAAAAAATTAACGTCTCATTTTACTCAAAATGATAAAATTATTTAATTTGATTAAAACATAGTCATAAAATTTTTAATAACTACAAGAGATTTTGTTGTGAGAAAACATCTAAAATTAATTTAATGCAATTACTATTTATAAAAGATATTTTTTATTAGAAAAGAATATTTCTATAAATTTAAGATACCTAAGTTACTTTTTAAAAGTGTACTTTATATCTATTACATATCTAGCAAATAACTACTTTTACTTCAAATTCTGAGCATTTCTAACATTAAAAATTAACAATGATTATGGATGAAATATATAATAAATTCCAATATTTTATGGTTAAATAACCATATTAATTCATAAAAGAAACAGTTTTTAATGAAATTATATTCAATTTCAAACATAAAATTTATATTCTATTGAAGTAATTATAAATGAAAATTCATAACCTACTATAATAACTTAGATTCAAGGTAGTTTTAATTGGACATGAAAAATCTGTTACACACTATAGTTTTTTATAAGAAAATTTCTTTTTCGAAAAAGATTAACGAATATACAAAGAAAAAAAAAAGTATTCAGTTGAATTTTTAACACCAGTGTATTTAGAATTTATTAATATATATATTATTTTTCGAATGTTTATACTGACATTCCGGTAATTGTTAGCAAAAATTATAAGTTAGAAAACAGTTATTATTATCTTATGCTAGTAATAATTTATTTATCATCCTACATGTTACATAAACTAGATTTTGAAACTCGTCAATCAGGTAGATGTATTGATGATATTTATTAAATTTTGTTTAACAGATAATGATAATACTGATATGATGTAATTGTTAAAATAATTTTTCTGAGTTTTATATATAGATAGGTTGATAAGGACGAACAAATTATATTTAAAACGATGGGATTATATAACTTGTAAGAAATTAACAAATAATTTTTTTTAATTAACGTTTTAAACTCGAAAGTTCATTGCTTCGTCGTCATAAGAACGCCATTCCTCTAGGATGTATTTTCGTGTCCGATTTCCCTAAGCTGAATTCTAATGTTATCTTCTCATCTACGTCTCGATCTACTTAAGGGTTTCATGCTACTTAGTCTACTCGCAAATAACCTATATGCCATTCTTTCTTGTCCCATACGTGCTACATGTCCCAGCCATTAGACTCTATGCAATTTTATTATTCTTATTATTATTATTAGGTTAGTTGTATAGTCCGTGTATTTCTTCATTATATAATATCCTATATTTTTCGCTAATTTCGTCTTTTTTTGCCCTGAAAATTTGTCGTAGTACTTCAATTTAGAAAATCTTAAGTTTATTCTTGTTTTTTTCGTAAGTGATCATGTTACGTACCTACATAATACTATCGATAGTATTATTGTTTTGTGAATTCGAATTTTAATTTTATGCGATGAAATATGCGATTTAAATAATTTGCTTACGACGTACAAACACGCATTTCTGGTATGTAATCTCTTCTTTATTTCAATATCGATTTTATTATTTTCCGTGATAATTGTACCGAGATATTTAAATTAATTTGCTGATTTAAATGTTAAGTTAGCTATTGTAATTTCGATTTTCGCTCTATCGGTATTCCATACCGTTATTAGTAGTAACCACATATTCCGTTTTTTCTTCGGTAATTTCTAATCATCTTCTGCTGCTTTTATTAAAATTCCTGCATTTTCTACTAATTACTCTTTCTCGTTTGTAACTAAATCTATATCTTCAGCGAAGGCTAGTGTCTTTATTACATCATTCAGTGCCGTTCCCTGCTATCTTTCTAATACTGACTACATCACGTATTCTAGCACTAAGCTAAAAAGTAACGGTGAAATTACATCTCCCCATTTTAAACCATCCTGAATTTAAAATATTTCTGATAAGTTCTTACATAATCTTACCGTACCGAATGTTTCATTGCAATAAATTTGTATTAATTTCTTAGTTTTTTGGAATGCCTAGTAGTATTAATATATTATTTATCCGCATTCTTTTAATTGAATCGTATGCTTTTTTAAAGTTTACGAATAACTGATATACCGGTTCTCTATACTCCCATTTTTTTTGAAGTCGCATAACTGTAAATATTTGATCCGTCGTTGATCTAAAGCGGCGAAATTCACACTGATAATCTTCTATGATTTCTTTTCACCCCTACGGTATCTCTATCTCATATAATCGCGATAAGTTATTCAAATTTATTTGTCATTGCAACTCTGTCATATTTATATAGTTCCACCGTTCACTTATCAATACCTGAAACTATGTTATTTGTTAATTTTTTATCGCATTATACAATTTTCTATAAGTCGGTCGTTCTATGTTGAGTATGGCCGTCTGAATTTCGTCACAATTTTCTTGGATCTGCCTTTCGCACACATTGAGTAGTTCGGCGAAATAATCTTTCCACGCATTTAATATTCCATCCTGATATGCGATAATATTCCTTTTTTTATCGCGTATTATATCTGATCTGCTCTGGAACCCTCTTCTAATTGAATTTATTCCTTTATATGCATCTCGAGTATTATTACTTTTAAACTTGTTTTCGATATTTAAGATTTTATTTTTCTCGTATTCGCGTTTTTATTTCTTAACGGTCTATTGGTTTCTTTTCTGATTCGTTGGTAATTTTCTGTTCACGTCCCCTTAATACCTTTATTATTAAAAGTTAAAATATTCGCTTGTCGTCATTCTTTAAGTTTTTGTTTGCATTCGTCATAAAACCACCATTTATTTACGTTTTGTTTGTGAGGTTCCATGTGCGGATTTACCTTGACAATAATTATTTTATTAGTAGATCCTTGCAAGATTATGTATGATATTCTATCACTGATAAACTGACCGTGTAATACTGTTGACATAGCACTCCTTTTTACAAAGAATCTTGTTTCTGTAATGTGTTCTACCCTTCCTCGGTAAAATTAAATACAATTTTCCGACTAAATTTGTCCTTCATTTAGACATCCTGTTTCCTCTATCGCGACAATGTCCAGCTTACACCTATTCGCTTCATCGATCACTGCTTTTAATGATTCCGCATGCAAAATACTATGTACGTTTCACACAGCTAATCTAATGTTCCTAATTTTCCTCATTTCTTTACTTATTACCCTCGTCCACGTATTATCGCGTATTCCGATCGTCCTCATGCTATTGAAATACAATATTAATAACACAAAATGGTAATTGTCTTTTAACTTATAATTTTTACTCAAAATTATTGAAATCTCAATGTAATTGGTCGAAAAGTAGTACATATATTAATATACAAAAATTCGTTTTATGAAAATAGAATGTATTACTTATTCGGTGCGAAGATATCTGTGCACCATTAAACCGCTATATTAGTTTCAAATGTAGGATATATTAATATTCAAGTATATATTAATGAATGGAAAACTGTATAATATATTTCGACGAAAAATTTCATAAGGAATTTTTATGAAATATAATGAAAGTTTACATTCAATTTAAGTCTATTTTAAATTCTTGTTACATTAATATACCCAGTGATTTAGTGAATAGCAAATAATTTTTATACCAAGTAATTCGTGATTTCGATTCTTTTACATTTCTTTTTACAATTGACTGTCTATAGAAATGTTTACAATTTTCAGCAAAATGTATACTTCTGTTATAATGTTAAATTGTAAGTGTAGCGTATAATATTTCTTTATTTTCGAATGAAATTTGTATTCGACAAGTTTGATAATAATTTCTA
The DNA here is from genome assembly GCA_022817665.1 of Axea sp. ZL-2020. NCBI lineage: Eukaryota > Metazoa > Arthropoda > Insecta > Hymenoptera > Scelionidae > Axea > Axea sp. ZL-2020. The sequence continues at coordinate 5,158 of JABFOX010002954.1, forward strand.
TACTAATTTTCGCAGATATTTTTGATTAAAATTTTAACAGATTTATTATTCAATATGACCTTCTAACAAAGATTACCAGGCATTAATTTATTTTTAGACTTATATGCATGGATTTTTCCAAATATAAGTGTACAAGAATAATTATAATTTAATATGAATTGACAGCATTATTTGATATAATATGTTACACACTTATATTTATTATGTATTCATTAGTCATTTATCAATCATTTAATGACCATTAGTGCATACAACTAATTAATATAAAAAGATACAAGCAGAATGCGTTTACATATAGAGGAAAAAGAGCCATGGTAGATAGGTTTTTTGAGTTAACAACAAATTTAACATTTATAATATAAATATTTATAATTTTCATTTGAACAGTCTATAACTAATCACACAATTTTACTATCTATACATTATACTTGACAATAAATTATACACAAAATTCGGCAAAAAATTATTAAATTCTGAGTTTTTATGTAAACCATAGCAGTTTTTAATTGTCAATTTAGTCAATCTTTTTGTTCGTAGATCCCAACTTCTTATTTAAATGTGTTAAGTATTCTGCATACAAAATGATGATTTAAAATGTCATAATAGTAGTGAACAAACTCTGAAATTTAAAACATTATAAATATTGCAGCGTATATGTCAAATAGTACTTTAAACGATATATAACCATATCGTATCTGTTCTTATATAATGTTATCAAAAAGTTCTAACTATTAAAATAATATTTGACGAAAGATATTGGCTAATCCACGACGAAGAATAATCCACTAATCCACGCAAATTTCAATAATTTTGTTTAGTATTAAAATTGAATAATATTCATTTCATTTTATGATGAAATTCAAAGTTTCTAATGAAGTATATACAATTTATTTTTAGAACAATGTATAACAGAAAAATATGATTACAACGAAACATATAAACAAATAATATACATTTTAATGAGATTTTCATTAATGTATATTAAATTTTAGACGAATTGTAAGTTATTACAAATTTTATATTATGAAGGCAGTAATTGTATTTTGGAATATTTATCTTTTAGCAGTACTTTTAAATATTTCAAAATATTCAATATGTATTTTTTACGTTAAAATACATATTATTTAATTTTTATAGTACAGATTTACAATTTATGCCGCGAATTTGTCTATAAAATATTGATAGTTTTGACATTAATATAGTTATTTTCGTTCGATTGTAATGAAACGGTTTATTATGAATTGAAATTATAATCCTAGTCAATTTTCTATTGTTTTAGACAGTCAGATGTCATGGAAATAAATAACTTAATATTGCATACAAAACTGCGATGCTTGAAAGTTATTCGAGTCGTGTGTTTGAGGCGAAGTAGTTATGTAAAGAGGAAGAAAAAGAGCCTGGGATATAAAATATTCAAGTTGTGTCCCGAAGAAGTTCGGATTTTAATTTGGAAAATTTTTGCCAAACAGTCCGAACTTTCGTGGAACTTTAATGGAGCTCTGAATTGATAAGTGGCATATAAAGACGATCTTAGGAGTTGAACATTAAGATAATGTCTCAGAATGGGTTCGTAACTATTTTGAATCTTGTCTTGTATCAAAAAAACGTAATTGATGTTATGCAACTTCTAGTTAAACACTACTTGTTTAACTCTAAATAAACATTTTCTGTTGAAATATCATCAGTTTGTTGGCACACATTTTCACGTAAATAATAATAATTTCTATAGACTAAGCAAAACTAACAAAAGAAATAGTTCACAAATTAATAACTTATGAGACTTCTTACAGACATGATGTTTTATGACTATGTTCATATGCACTAAAACATTGAGTCGGTTTATTTATACAATGAACTTAATGAGATTCCACTTATGAAAAATTATAACCTCTTTGAATTATACTATGAGAGTACATATCTTGGTAATTTGCATATAAGTTATGTATTTTGGTTATACTATTATTCTACAAATTTGTACACTGATTTACATATAAACTCACTTTCATTTTATGTATTCCAATGATATACAGGATTTTATCCACGGGGAAAAACTTACAATATTTTTGTATGTAATCTAACAGAAAGTTGGCTCAAATCCGTAAGATACTACTTCATCCGTAAAAGAAGTGCTTTACTTTTCAATGGATCCTTACATAAAGTTGTCATGCGAATACTATTTTTCTACTCACCCCATACATAATTGTGTAATATAAAATAATGGGAAAAAAATGGTAAAATGAATCTTCTGGTTATTTTATTTTGCATATGAGAATTTATTTGGAAATCATAGGGGAATCTAAAGATCTCGGGAAATTCTATTTTAATAACTTTGACGGCACTATGTGTTACTTGAGATGTTCTAAACAGGCTCTTATTTGATTTTTATATAAAATATAATATACTTGTATGCATGTTTTCAGTTACGAATGTAATTGAGAACGTCCTCATAAATACAATTGTAGTACTAATCTAATCTGTTTACAACCTGTATGTTAAGTATTCAATAACTTTCGACAATTATGTAAAACATAATTTTTTAATCTCTTTATTATATATGTGTTCCGAATATATTAAACGATAACAATAAATAATTCAATACAAATTTAGGTCACATTATACCAGCACAGGAATTCAGTTATTGGTGATATTATTATTATTATTATTATTATTATAATTATTATTATTATTATTATTGTTATTGTTATTAATCAGAAGACTTAATTATAACAAATTGTCATATCAAGTGATTTGCTAATATAATTTCAAAATATTACTATAATTATGTAATAATTAAAATCATTTGTTAAAAAGTATTAATTTATGATTATAAAGTAATGTAATGTATGAAATCAGAACAAAGTTAAGTTTGTTAATCTCAGTTTCATAAAAAAAATTAATAATGATGGTTTTTTTATAGAAAGTACAAAATCATGTAACATACAGGAAACTATATTTCATGGTACGTGGTTTGTAATTAATCACTGATTTGCCGCGAATATGTTTTACCGATTTAAATTGATTACTTAAACGTGTAATTACGTTTTGTCTCGCGACCGAATGAAATTATAACCGTCTCTGTGCGTAGTTTCCGGATGAAGTTGCCGAACTATAGTGCAGTTCAGAACGGTTTCGCGTCGTAATTCCGGCAAGCGAACTTGGCATAATCAGTATGTAAAGTGAAGATCAGAAAATGACGTAAGAGGGAACGAGACAGAATTAACGTATAATTTACGATACACGTGCGTCGAATAACAACCTTATCTCTTCTATGCCTGTGCAATAGTGTATTATCATATAATGTAAGACTAGTTCGATAATAATATTAGATATTGATACTTGGCGCATCAGGTGTGTTACTCAAAGCTACATTAAATTTTACAACCTATTTTTTTGTTCATAACTAATAATAACTGTGTCTTGCCTAAGCTTAATTGCTAGATTATTTGTGCGCGTAACAAGCAAAACATTTCAATCAACGCCATGAGTTAAGATTTCAAAATCATATTACCAGCTGAGTGAAATTTCGTTGAGCATCTTGATTTTGAAGTTGCGCATACCGCATTCTAACGAAAATTTCCTAATCGGAAGTGGCTATTTCTTTTCTTATTCGTTCGTTTCAAGCGAATTTCAGCCTTTTCAAGAAAATATCTCTTGGGACCTTTGTCCTTCATATCTCAATCACGTTTTCCTTTTTATTTCTCCTTGTGAGTTTGTTGGAAATATGATATTTATTAAAAAAAGCTACTGCCATTACAGAAATGGTGAAAGTAATTTCAAGGGAATTACACCGTAGATAATTTTTGGGTAGGAATTTTTCTGAACCCAAATTTTGTTATGTTATAAATACGTTCATTGATCGAAATTTCGTGTAATAGAAATATATACTGATTTAAAGATGGATTATATCATGGAATAAATTTGAGATATGTATTGAAGATTGTAGAAATTGAATAGGAAATGAGTTTTTTCACGAACGTTGATTATTTAAGCATTTGTTTAAGACTCTTTTATAAATAAAGGGTAAATCGTGCTGAAATGGCCTGTTGGCCGACGATTTTTATGGTAAACGCAAAATCAGCAAAGGAAATAGAAGCATAAAGGGAAGGCAAAAAAGAGAGATAAGGAAAACGGCGGATAAAGTGGCTTGGTCGTTCATGTCTGATGCAATAATAATGGGAATAAAATGGAAATGGATGCAGTATATAAGGTGTCCGAAATGTGCATACATTTTCATATACCTATCTTCGAAATATTTGCAGAAAAATGGGAATAATGCAAATTGAAGACAAATATGTCGTTTCAGTTTCGTTTTACCGATTGTTTCTTTGATATGAAATATAAGTGTCTCTTTACAGACATGTCTGTATTACTTTTTCAAAAAATATAACAAAAGTGTTCGTTTATCGTAAATATCTATGTAGTAAAATTTATGTTGATATATATATTAGTTAATATAAAATAAAATTAATGTTGATACAAATGTATTATAACATCTTACATCGTTCTTTTAACTGATTATATTTCTTAGTAAATTCAGTTTTTATTTATAAATAACCAGTAAAATTTAACAGTAATATATTTTTATAACTATTATTTACAATTATATATGTAATATAAAATTTATTACAAACTTCAATAAACCAATTATGCTTGTATTAAAAAAACTCGTAGGATATTTGAAGCTTTCTTGATATGTAATTTTCCGTTTCATCTGCAAAATTTCATGAATTGCTATTGGTTATTGATATATATGTTCTCTGTGATATCGTGAACTTCTTCTCAGACTGTATTCTACTAATACATTACAAAATACTAGAAGTATCTGTGCTGGAAAATCACTCAATTTATTCGGTGGATTAAGGATTACGGAACTTCAATAATCGTCATTATGGTTCGATTAACGGCGTTCAATCAAATGTATTTTGTGGCTTTATTAATGCGCGCTCATGCTAAAGAGACCTTTTCGAAGAAAACAATGCACCATCCTAATATTAGCCGATGTTATTGACATTCAGCTATTATTAATCGTAAATCACAATTTAATTGCACCGATACCTAAAGAACATTGGCGTTCAAATGCAGATCCACCACTTTGTTGTTAAGTACCAATGAATCTTTCTTTTATAATCTAATAAAAATAATTTAAATTATGTATTAAATATATAAAAGGTATATATTTTTTATACACCTTTTTACTTTATTATTAGCAATTATTTGGACATTTTTCGTAAAATTCAATGATTGTGTTCCATGCATTCACTAATATTTGGTGTTGTCATGGAGAAACGCAATACCTTCGGCATTGACCATTCTGATCTCTTTTGTTAGATAAGTCATGCTTTCAGCCAGTTCGAATGGAAAAGACGAATGAGACAGTGAACACTTTTAGACTTATTCATGCTTCATTTTATACTTTTAATTAGAAGAATTTCGAAAATTTTCAAAAGAAAAAAGTTGTCATTAATCGACAAGTGTTTTTATCCTGATATCAATTTATGATATAGGTATATGATAGTACTGTTAATATATCATTATCAACAAAAAATATTCTCCAGAAAATTTATATTTGTTTCTAGAAAATCAATAAATAATTTTTTATATTATTTATACTTTGTTATGAGAAATTCATTATGAAATATTATTATTTAAACGATTAATAATTAATGTTTATTTAATTACTAAACAGATCAA
>JABFOX010002955.1:0-10845 GCA_022817665.1 Axea sp. ZL-2020
AAAAAAAAAAAAAAAAAAAAAAAAAAAAAAAAAAAAAAAAAGAGAAGATGAGGAAATCCTTCAAAACTAAAAAAGTTTAAGAAACTTCAGTAAATCGAAGCCAATGCAAAAAGTAACGGTTCAGCATAAAACTAAAAGTAATTAATTTAATTTAATTATAATTTTAAAGTTTATAATGACTCAAATGATAAAAGAAATAACTGACTAATATTTTATGCAAATTAGTATTAATCTTGGTAAATTCGATTTCATTAATTTATTTTATATATTATAAGTTATTCATTTTTTATAGATACTATGCCTTAAAAAAAGATATTTAATATAGTATAAATGTAATTCAGTCGCAATATCATTCGCGGTCGAACGACCATTCGAGACCTCACGTTGACTGATATGATTGTTCTCTATACCTGGCATGTTTCGGCCCGAGACTGGGATGCATTGAACTGGCTGAGATGTCTTCGTCCGGAATTTCACCGCTCTCCATTCCCAAAGCCGCGTGGCATTGTCCTGAAACAATTGCACGTACATGTTTAGGGATGGGTTAATCTCAAATCCACCGTAAATACATTTATGTATGCCTCCGCAATTAATTCTCGCGGTGATTATGTTTTAACAATAATTTGATAAGTTGTCGCAATTATTAAAAGGACGAATCAACGCGCAAGAGCAATTGTCCCGACGTTGCAAAGGAATTATGAATAAAACTTTCTCGCATTAATCAGCATCATAAAAAGTGTTTTAAGATTTATCGCGAATTGCGAGCAGCTTAATAACTTGACTATTTCGAAAATTTCTGACAGAAAGAAATAAATGTCCGAGAACTTTTCTATTTCTCCTGCTCGCTGTATGCGTTGCGACTATAAATACCCAGTCATCGATAAAGTTGCGCAAATATGCCAAGGCTCGATGGTTTCGGTGAAAATGTCGGTGCAGTTCATGATAAATTACAAAATCTCCAGCCACATAGCGCTACACTTAAGCTACATCGGTGCAGTTATAGCATTGGAAAGTTTCAAAACTGTAGAATGCAACGGACGTGGGATTAGTCGGCCTCGGGCCGAGCTTGTCCGGTTGTACGTACAACCGCCGCAGTATTAACTAGTCTAACTTTAAGGGTGTTTATAACTGCCACCTTTGCTTAACGTCTATAAACGTTCCTAACTCGATTTCGTTATAAATTGTCCATTATGTCTTCAATTAAGTGTTTTTATCTCAATTAATTGATCAAAATTAAATTATATCAAGTACATTAGATGTTTTTATTGTCATAATATTTATATATTTGAAGCATTCATTGATTAAATTTCTTTAAATAAGATATCTTTATTCCTTAAAAATGTCGAACATCATTGTTTTTTTTTTTTAGTAGATACGGAGTTTAAAAAAAAAACTTAAAAATAAGTACGTGTTATTTTAGTAGATCATGGAAAATGCTGTTAACTCGTGCTACTGAATGACAGATAATTATTTAAAAAAAAAACTAAAACAAATTATTACGTTTGCAGTAAATATAGAGAATATTTATAAAGCGAGAAACGTTATTTACTAATCTTATAAATAAATATTTATAGGTTACACAGAAAATTGAGTTAACTGCGAACTAGAAGACTGTTCGTCAATCAATTTAAGAAACATTTTTCCTACTTTGCCCTATAGTAGAAAGGTTAAACTGAATGTACATTAAAGGCATTTTCCAAAATAGATACCTTTATATTTTTTATTAGTTCGAATTTCTGAATTTTTCGATAATTACATGAAATGTAAAATTGTGTGTTTAATAAAATAAAAGATATATCGTAGTGTGAATTTCTCGGAAAAAAACAAACAAATAAATTTACACATACATAAGATGTAAATTAATTATGAAACAGCAAATAATTCAATAAAATTTTGCACAATTTAATTTACTTAATATCGTTAATAAATTACTGAATTCTATTGTTTCACTGTGCGATCATACAATATTTATTATCTATTTAACATATTGCAATTTTATCATATTCATTTTGAGGTATATTTACTCTTATTTCTTTTATATATAACTCTTTAATTATATTTCAACGAGAAAAGAATGAAAGTATTAGTAGTAAATTCAACATAGTTTGATAAATTACTGCACGGGTATATTTTGACACGTAAAATTTTAGTGAAATTAACTGAAAAATTGCTCCGAAGTTGCTTTACATGGGGAATTAAATTGATTGATTGAAAGAAATTAGGATAGAAATAGGTGTAAAAGGAAAAAAAAAGAATTTCCCGTCACAAATATATTTATCGATTTTTCAGTTCCTATTATATTTGCATTAGTTTTTGCCATTATTTTCATGAAAAATTTGAGTAGACGAAGTATTTATAATACTTATTTACTTTATGTATCACTTAATCAATGTGAAATAAATTGGACTTGCATGAATAACAAATGATTTGGAATACGGCTGATTACTGGCGTGAGTTATTTCTCCCGAATAATATAGCAAAAGCATGAGTAAAACAAATCGATTTTTTAGCTTTTATATTTTTCACATTTCGTTTTCAAGTTTGTATTGGTTTTAACAAATTAAGTAAATCCAATTTTTTGTTACATTTTAAATAAACATAATGTAACTTGAAATATATATACATGCATACACATACACGTTAAAATATGCTTTATTTGTTGTATAAAACATAGTCAATAAAATTCATTCAATATTCATTAATAACCGTTTATCTTTAATTTAATGCATCGTTAAATTTATAGTGTTATAATATTATATATAACATTGTACTCACACAAAACACGATTTTTTTATATTATGTTTAAAAAATAACAAATTCGTACGTTTAAACATAAACAAATGCTTTTGAAAAAAGTTTTCCTTATACATTCCTTATATTAGCATAACAGAAGCTGAATGATTTCGAAGAGAAATGTTTGTGTCAAATTTTTTTAAGAAAAAATATTGTTATTATTAATCAATTACAATTAAATTGTTCCAAATAAATTGTTCCCAAAAGACTATTTGGTGTTTTTAACGTTTATCTTATTCAATTAAATTTAAATGTTAAAAATGGTAGACAATTATTTCATAAAAAATTAGAACTTCGATAAAAGAACTTTTATGTTTTAGTTCAGTTAAGACAGCGACAATATTATTAACTTTTTCGCGAAGTATTAGGTGCAATGTATATACATCATTTTTCATAATATAAAACCTTGAAATATTGGATTTTGATCACAGCCCTCCACTTTTTTAGAAAAACGAAAATCGTGGCAAAGGTCATGGAAAAGTAGATGATAAGTACACAATGGGTGGACAAAGCATTGTGAAATGTTTTCTGACAAGAAGAGTTACTGCATTCATGCTTATAATCTATGATACTTTTTGTCATGTTTTCTCGACACCGCGCACATTGTGACGATGAAAGGCGGAGAAAAAAAAAAGAATACTTTCTGCTCAGTTGGATAATTCTTCCGCAATTTGCACAGCCCTGAAGATATTAAGCTAACGACAAAAAATGAAGAAAGAATTTTTCGCACAATCTCGAAAACGGAATGACATGGGATGATCTATGAGCAGAGTTTGAAAACTGTCCAGCAAACCTACACTTGTATGATTTAATAGACTGAAAATGATTCAGTACTAAATTTACGCGAAGAAAATTGTGTCTGAAAAAGGATATATTTGAAAATGTTCTCTTGTGAAATGTATACAAGGATTTTTGCTATTCTTCAATACAATCATTTCACAAATAAATAAATAAATAAATCTTACATTTTTACAGAAAAGAATAATAAAATTGTAATATTAAATAAAAGTAATCTTGTAATATCCAGATTAATATTAATTGATTAATATTATGTAAAGTTGTATATGTAAATGAACAGTATTTTTAAAAATTGTGTTAATATTCTTTATTATATTGATATTACCCTCATTTAAAAGAACAAATTTTTATTTGTTTATTTGTGTATTTTCTAAAACTATGTAAAAATTAAAAGAAAATAATTTGTAACAACATTAATATATTTGTTAACAGCAGAATATAGATGTATTAAATATTTAAATGTTACGTATGAGAGATTCAACTAATGTATATATATATTTAAGTATTATAATGAGATGGTTATTTTAATTTTCTATAATATATTAAAATGTTGAGCGCATTCTCTGTCACATGCTTATATTTGTAAAGAATGCATTTATAAGTAAGTGTGCAAAAAAATGAGAAATATAAATCTGGCTTTAAAAAAAGAATTCATTTTATTATTATTTTTTTAATTAACTCCATGCCATTTTTTATTGCTCAGACACTTTATTTTTAATTAATTTTTGAATCTTAATCTGGTACATATTATGTTATTCATATTTTTTTTGAAATTTAATTGTTATTTATTTGCTGTTAAAACATTATTTGAAATTGCTTGACTAATTATCGAAAAATATTACATAGAATTTATACATCAATATACTTCATTTTAATATGAGTTTCGAAGTGGCATTGCTACTGAATATATAACTATCTATGAAATATAAGAATGGTTTTAATGTTTAAAACAATGGATATAGTACAGAGAAAAATATTCAAGAATTAGTGGATTGTCTTTAAATCTAATGTATGACAATTTTTTATGGAACTCGTAACAAATTCGATATACAATTTTCAAAATTTTTGAAATGTTATAACACTTTCATTAACACCGAATAAATTAAAAATGGCAAATTTAATATGGCTCATTAAATTTTTTTTATAAACTCCATTGTTTACATAAAAATAAAAGCATGTGCAAACATCTCCATATTACACAATAAATATAAAAATATAATTATTTTTTTAGCTTTTCCAGATATATATAAGTATTTAATTACATTTTTCGTCAATTGATTGAATGCTATTAATTTCAACGGTGAAAGTTGTATTCATTCATAATTATAATCAATTAAAAATGTTGGTCCTTTCATCTACACAAGACCAGGTCAAAATAACACAAAACAAATAAAACAACATTCATGCTTCATTTTTCGTATTCCATAATTTTAAGATTTTCATTTACACTTTGCTCATTAAAAAGTAATTCAAATTTTATATTCTATGTCCCCTTTATACCTAGAAAATCACACAGTCTGTAGAAATCCCATTACCCACTAACGATTCATAACATTATACCGGTCGTTAATTTCCCGACTTTTCGTCTCTTTTGGTGTTGGAGTGCACACTTGTGACTTTTCTGCGTGGACGTTAAAATCGACTTTGTGACTAATAATCATTTTAACTACGGTGCCATACGTTATAACAGTTCGGTGCGTTTTAATTGACGGATGTCCAACTTTGTTCCGTAACTATGCGTCTTGCCACTTCAAACAATAAGTTTATCGTCCAGTATTACGAAAGTCGTAAAAGCAACTCACCTAAATCCAAGCTGAGAGTTTGGGGTAGACACAATAGAAGAACGATAAGGAGTTCCCGAAGAAGAAGATCGCTTCTAGGGCCGAGACTTGGCATGTTAAAAGTCATTAGATCCTCGTCTCATTGAACGCTACCTCATTTTATATACTTCGGCACCACCGACGCTCGCTGGTCCTTGTTCGATGAGGCCGCAGCTTTCTTACCATCTCGTAGTTGGAAATTGCACGCCCGAATCTGAAAGTAAAATTTCGATATCAACAATATGAACATTTTTGAGTTTCAATACTGCTCCGATGTGCGATCGATTCTTCAAAGATGCAACCATAAATCTAAGTTTGAAGAGAAATTGGTGTGCTGTATCAGAATTTCGTAAATAAAATAACTTTAAATTACATTCTATTATAATCCAAATATAATGGCTTTCTATTATAATTGAATAAAGTTTAGGATAAAAGTTAAGAAATGGGCGCAAACAATTATTCGAAATATCAATTACTCGATAAATTACTTCTCTAAAACTTCATTTCATTCAAAATATAAGTGTTTAATTTAATAAATTATATTCAAGTTAGCATTTTAATTTCGTTAATGATTATATTTATGTTTCATAATACATCGTTTCAAACATACACATTCATCATCAGTATACATTAAAGTAAGAATTTGTAAATCTTTAATTTTGATCTAATTACTTAAACAGTGTTAAAGTATTTAAACACAATTGGGAAATTTTGATTTAAAAATAAAAGAATATAAAAACGGAAATCTAATAGATTGTATAATTATTCTTTTAATATATGAAACAATGATTAATCTACAAAACTTAATTTTAAGTTACTACGTATAACAGTATTTAAATTTTATCGAAATTGATTCTAGTATTTCGAATATTTGCAATTGAGCTATAAACATTCAGCATGTTTTAAACTTATTTATTCAATTCAGTATGTATAAAGAATCAATGGAGTGTCTTATTTACAAAATACGATACGAACTAATACTTTAATATCATTCTGTCCAAACAGAACTTTTTTGCAATTAAAAATTTTTTTACTTGGTAATTGAGCAAAATTCTTCATACAATAAATTTTTTTCTTTTTTGATCCATCTACAGTCTTTTGCGTAAGACCAAATATTTGTTTTAAGAAGTTGTATTAAGAAAATGAACTAGATGATAACTTTATACATCACCTTAGGTTAATATCATATTTCACATTATACTTTATTATGACTCAACGTTACTTTATAAATTGGTTATTACTCGAATTTCCGTTTATAAATTAGTACTTTATATGTTATTTTTTTATATTAAATTTTCATACTTTATAAATTGGTATTTACACTAATTTCAATTTAAAATTTATGATCTTAAATATAGCCTAAATTTCGGTTAAAATTCTTTCATACTCAACAAACACGTTTTTACTAGAAATTTTTATTATATCAGAAATTGTAAGAAAATTTTAAAACTTAGTCATTTCAAGATTTCAAAAAATACATATTCACATGCCAGATTATTTATTATAAGTTACCAAATTCTGAATTATATTTTATATTTAACTGTGTTTTTATTATTATTGAATCAGTGTTTAACGTATTTAAGTATCATTAAAAAAGATTTTCATTCAATGTTTAATTTTGCTTTCTTTTTGGAATTTTTGACATTAAACGTAAATACGTTTGAAGTAAAAAATGTGGGAAGTTTATGGATAAGGCGCAATGCATTTCATAGAAAGATGACACAAGCTCTTGGTTTAATGCTGCACTCGACACATGAGTCGACGACTTTTTATAACCGCAATCAACCATCGTAGTGCTCGTTAAAAGTGGGAATTTTAATTGCGGCCGTTATTAACGTGTTTGCGCGCGAGAACGAAAACGAAACGAATGCATCCGAGAGTTAAAATTCGAAGAACGAATTCATCTGCATATTTTTGTACATTGTTTTTTATCTAAAATGTTAGCCGAAAAAAGATATTCAATACATTGCTAGCTCTTAAACAGTTTTGACTTTCTAATGAAATAATTTTGTCTTATAACGGAAAGTATCTGTGTATTTGTACAAGTTATATACTTAAAATTAATTAAACGAATTATCTTTTTGAAAATTATTTAAAAAATGGGATATATTCTTCAGGAATTTATACAACACGATATAACATTAGACTTTTACATATAAAATAACATTACTTGCAATTAATATCCACGTCACATTTTAATAGAGATTAATTGTTGTACGGAACATGTTTATTAGGATTTTTTGCATTTTAATGTATCGTGGTTTAATATTTCATGGTATGTATTTTTTCAGGCCTGACAAATTGTCGTAAGTAAGCAGGTTGTATTAATATGCAAAAAAACAATCACAATTAACATAATCCGCATATGAATTTAGATCGATAAAAGTACACAGTTTTATTTATTTCAAAAGAAAAATTTAGTCGCATATATTTTATTACTTTTATCTACTCAGAAAATATTATTGTGTAAGATAAATTGCTAAATTAATATCTTGATATTCGATGAATTTTTACATTAAATAAAAGAATATTAGTGTTGTAGCCTATGTACTTAGAGGATTAAGCAGAAGAACTTTAAGATTATCGATAAGGTAGAATTCAGTCGTTTTTAATAAGGGACCGCTAAAGTCACGAAGTACGAAGTGTTATGCTCTTAGGTTGATTATGATACAGATACAGTTCTTTTTTTTCATAAACATTAGAGAAATTCAAATGAAAAAAAAAAAAAAAAAAAAACGATGCAAATTATTTTTCTATTGTCTCTTTTTATGTAGTAAGAACAAGAAGAACAACATTAGTTTTGACGCTGTATTTGGCAATTTGTTGCAGGTAAATGCAATTCATTACCAGAGTAGTTTCAAGTGTGTTCGAAAGTAAACGATTTCTCTCAGTCCGGATAATTGTGAGAAGACTATTCTGTGACATGTTTTTGTTTTTGAGGTGCACTCCGGTGGTCAATGAGTTTTGTGAATAAATTAGTACACTGAATATTCTGAAAAACGCACACAATCGGTATTTATTATCAAATAAAAAATATTATAAATTAAGATCTAAGTACTACTGGAAAAAAAATATCAAATAAGAAGATATTAAGAACGACAAGGTTAAAATATAATTAAAGAAAAGGAATAATCAAATAAAATAAAAATGTTACAGCCTGATGTAGTCAATAAATGTTTTAATAGTACGTGATTAACGTTGTGCCAAATTTGATAACCACTAGATTGATTTCTAGAAACTTTCTGGTTGATATCTGTATTATGCTTTATGTATTTCTGCATAATATAATTATTTATTAGACATTAGTACATATTATCGGCTTCTTCTATAAAATTTACATCTATTAAATATATTTTCATATATATTATATTTATTTATAAAAGATTACTAATAAGTTGGAAAAGTTGTCTTTAAAGTTCACACATTTTTATCATATCAAACGATTACTTTACGAATTTCTTTTCATTAAAATAATGTTGTTTTAACATGAAATTTGCAAACATATCATGATAATTTTTGTAACTAATAATTATCGTAACATTTTTAACTAAACACGATATAAACTTAATATAAACGCCATTGAATCTTTTTACAAAAACTAATTCATCAAATTATATAAGTTTTCAATAATAAGAAGAAGTAAATAATAATAAGAATTCTAATATAATAAGAATAGGTATAAAAATAAAATTCTAAAATAATAAGAATAGAATCTATAAAAATATAATTCTTTCAGAGCATTACTAATTTGTCTAGAAGATTGTCAATATTAGATCAATCCTACAATATCTCGAGTGTATGTGAGATACCTAGAATTATCCTGGAACGCTTATTGGACAAACCTATAGCTATTTATATTATTAATCTTTTATTATATAGCCTCTCATATATAGAAAGGCAATTGGATAAAAAATTATACGAAGTTTCGTAACAGAGTAATCTTTGAATGCTAAAAATCAAATCAAGTCAAATTCCTCAATGAAAAACATGCTTGAGAAAACATTTTCGATGATAGGCCCATTTCATTGTTAGCGCCGTTTGAGCGAATATAGTAGTTCAAAATAGAACAATATCGTTATGGGTGCTTTATTGTCATAATTTATAGCCTACAAATTATAACTTACAAATTAATTATAAGTAATATTTTCTTAAGCGTTTTAGATATCACAAAATATTACAATGATTATATGGATTTTAAAGTATATCATTTTATTAAAACTAAAAAGCATGAAACAGTTCTTGCACGAACAACTATTAACCAATGTAAATACAAAGATATCTGGGAATCGTGAGATGTACTTGTAACTTTTTTTAAGCCGCTATCATCTCAAATAATAAATTCATGCTATACAATTTTGTTATCACCACAGGGAACTAATATCTCTAATTCTTATGGATCGATCGTGATATATTTTGAATAACAAATAATTAAATATTATCCGTATTCTTACCACATTCAAATTATGCTAGAGAGTACGAATGACGTTACAAGTTACTATATCTTAAGATTCCAAAGCGAATTGTTCGAGTTTGAGTATTCGAGCAGTTAGAAGACATTACATATTATCAACAGTCATAATTAAATCATAATTATATTAACTAAAATTCTACAAGTAGGATAGATTCTACATAGAGATGATCGCCAAACTGCTTTGACTTCGATATTTTCGTTTTTAAAAGTTATTAGCAGAGTACGTATGTGTTATGAACCGGAACACTATTGTCGATGCCACTAAGAAGATACCATTTGAACTCCAGCACCGTTACGGCACCAACAGATCTGTCCAAGATAGGAAATTGAGTTCAGTGATTTATGCGACCATAGTATCTTCTTTTTAATTTTAAAATTTATACGTCACTGGAGTTTGTATGAATTTTATATGTGTTTGATTTAGAATTTTAGTTTTATTGTAGATTTACGATATCTAGACACGGTTTAAATCATCATCATTATCACGCGGTTTGTCACCATTTGGCATAGATATTTCGGTATTTCGAATTATGCGATTTCAACAAGATATTTTGTTTCGTAATAAACAATTAGTATCGATAAAATTCAAAATTATGTAATTCGATAGAGGAGTTACGAAAAATATATTATAGTAACCCCAGAAGCGCGGAACAATTTGTGGTGTGAGATATGTATGTAGCATCTATCTTCAGCACGGTACAGCTTTACGTTCTTTTTGTTCAATATAATTCTATGGAGCTCCAATATTTACGTTAAATTGGTACAAATAAATTGACGAGATTTTAAAATTATCTTCTTATTTCTCTTCTGATCTATAGTTATTGGTACAGCTAATTTAAAGAGTCACACGGAGTTTACTCTTCAACTGAATTATTTATAAGCAATTGTTCCTCATAATAAACAATTAACTTTTAGTACATATATACACTTAATTATTTATTTGATTTACGATCTAACATTCAT
>JABFOX010002956.1:0-10844 GCA_022817665.1 Axea sp. ZL-2020
ACGCTGTTCCATTTGGTTACGCTACATTTTTATATAAAAGATTAGGGTGTTTTATCGTGATCGAAGATCTAACCTCTCAAGCGAATCCCACAGGACAGGATGCAATTGTAAATTATAATAAATAAGTTTCTTAACCTAATAAATTGACTTATAATAAATATAAAGTAAGACTTTTTCCTAATCTTAGCCATTGTATGCACGAATGGATGAACTTGAACAAGACGAACAGTTAAACTTTATATGAAAACATATTCACATATATGTTTACTCTGACTACTATTTAATTACTGTTGTTAAAAATAATAAAGAAGAAAATAGAGAGATTGTATGTCACTGGATGGAGTTCGGAGGAACTGAACTGGCTTCGTAGGGTGTTAGTATTTTATGTTGGTGAATTGCTATGGTGTATTTGTGCGGTTTTGGTTGCAATGGTCCCTTGCTGGGCAAAATGCAATACCGGTCAGTCTTTGGTGTACAGAGTTGGAGGTGTAGATTGGTCTCACGAAAATAATCATGAGTCCGCATAGCTTCGGCGAGGACAACTAGGAAAAGCCAAACAGAACGGTTACGCTAGAGTAAAGAATGAGGGAAGAGGGATTGGTGGTTCTGTCTGAATCACAATAAGGTAGCTTATGATAGTTGAAGAGGGATTGTTACGCAGTCGACCGAACGGAATGGTTACACTGAAGTTATGGAAATGAGTGTTGGTAACCACCTGCGGTTGACTTGGGATAGTTACGTTTGGACCACCGTATACTTATGTAAGTGATTGTGTGTATGTATAATTAGTAAATCAGAGTGGCTATAAGGAAGTAACAGGTGATAAGATGTAACAAGATTACTTATATTTATTTAATTAATGACACATAACTCTGAGAAGTATGAAATTGTGTCGTTCGTTAATCTATGTTAATTCCTAGAGACGTCACTTGTTAAAGATGGTTATGCATTGGGCTAGAATTGGGACAGCTTCAACAGTGCAAAGAAGTATCTGTGTACGAAGGTAAGAGAATTTTGCATACCGTCACACTCCTGTGAGTTTGTGAGGCGTAGCTTATAAAAGAAACGACGCGCGGTCCCTCTGTGGGAGCAACGCTCGGACTCGCCTTCTGGTGACGGTGAATTCTCAAAATGGCTGGTGCGAGGAAGGAACGAGTATAGTAAATAGAGAAATTGTAGACCATTGTGCGATAATAAAACTGACGGATGGTAATATTGATTATCGATCTCGGCTTAGGGTTAAATGAAATGGCGCTGTAAACAAAATTTGTTTTATAAAATAAATGAAAATAAAAACATCTGGTGTTAATGTATGCATGACGAAAACAATGAATTTGAACAGATATATAAACCAATTCAGCTGGAATTAACAAAGAGAAGTTACATTTGATGAAATAATTTAGAAGGGGCGAGAGTGTAAAATCATTTACTTTTACATATGATTTTAAATCATTTATTATTAAATGGGTTTTTTTCTTAGAAGGGACAAAACCATTGTAATAAGAACCTGGAGGATGTCACAAATTTTCTAACGATCATTTTTAATGGTACAATTTTTGATGAAAGATTATTCACACCTTATTCCCTGGTTTTTTCTCGTTATAAATTTGAATGAGAGGAAAAATGACACACATTATACATTTTAACGCGTTAAAACAACCACATTTAAACCCTATTCTAAATTTTAGTTGAATTTGTATATTTTTAAGTACACCATATCGCGGCAGAATCATACTGAATTTTTTACGTTACAGTACATGCATCAGTCGACTTTTCCTGTAATCTTCGTAGCTGTTAGCGAAAATTATAAAATCACAAGACTGAGAAATCAAATAGATTTATTCCGCTACTGACAGATGAAAGACTCACTTCAATATTCAAATTGAATTGCCATGTAGTGCGGTGATTATTGATGAGTCTTTCGTCTAATATAACATAAATTGCTTTGACAGTTTTGAGCATTTTTCACTTAATAAATGAAATTAACCAGTCTCTCGTTAATTCATTAAGACCTTTTTTCAGGTTCATAATTCCTTTTTTTCATTTGCACTCGTATGAACATGTACGTTCTCAGTAACTCCGAACCTTAACTTCTTTCTTTTCTGGGTAATGCTCGTGCTTTGCAAGCATTACGTTTCTTGTCGTCTACTTTTTATAGATCATACTATAAAGACTGCTCGCAGCTTTTAGCATAAAATGGGTGTTTATTTAAATTTAAATCGATGTAAATTTATTTTAATTATTTCTTGTTTTATTTTTTTTGTCATTTTCAGTTTTAATAAATTATTATTTCTTAAATTATTGGAATTAGTTCTTTAACAACTGATATCGTGCAACTGGTGACTTAGCAATATAATTACTATCGAAATTGTTATTTAAATTTATTTTAAACAAAATTAAATGGTTTTGAATTTAAACAAAATTCAGGCCGGAGTCTTTCTGATTTGATAAACGCTGCAAGGATATTGAGTTGTAGAAAGAAAAATAATGACTAAAGAAAATCAACTAGCAATCGCGATTACGGAAATCGAATTAATACACACAGGTATTAAACGATTAAATACCAAACACTAAGAAAAAGGGGGTTAAATATTACGCAATAATTTATTTACCTGAAAGATTAAACAGCATTAAATCATTATTTTAACCAGGTAAAATTATATATGCTAAACTAATAGCTACTGTTTCAGTCTCAATAAAAATACTCATGAGCACTCTCAACAAGAAACTTTCAACGAAGTGTATGATACTTGAGACAGTGGAAGAATATTTAAACAATCAAATTGGAATTTTGAGTTCCATAGATGCAAGCACCTTACACGAAGCTTCGTCTACATATTTCGGCTCCATTAGACTCCATTAGCACTTGATCAAATTTAAATTTAAAACAAGATTAAACTACCAAAAACAGATTTGCTCAAATTCAACGAAAATTCCAGTGAATGGGTAAAATGTTTAGAACTATATAAATCGTTGATACACGAGAATATTGTACTTAACTCGATTCAAAAATTTTATTAATCAAAGTTTGGTTTAATTGGATAAGCAAGCAATATAATCCAAGCATCAATGGTCATAAGCGAAAATTTTACGTCTACATGGGACGTTTTAAACAAAAGATTTGAAAACGAGTGATTGATCGTCGCACAATTAATAAACAAATGCGTAGATTTAAATAATGTTATTTATAACAATATGAAAAGTTTGAAAGGTTTACGTGATTCATATCAATTAGCATTACAAGCGCTAAATAAAATTTCCGCAAATACTTTTAAAAGTATTGGGCGATAAATTGATCGAGAAAAAATAATTTGCGAAATAAGTGATATTTCTAATTTAGGCGAATTAAATATATTCATTGAAAATAAAATAGTTATGCTAGAATCTTTGAATGTTGACTCGGTCCACAGAGTAATCAAACGTAATATTAAATCTTTTAATAAACTGGATTTACGATGCATGTCAATTGAAAACAACAATTTTCCTAAATGAGTTGAAAAACATAAACCGTTCTTTTATCAACAGTTTTTGCAATTAAACGTACCCGAACGATGCAATTATATTAAAAATAAACATGCATGTTTCAATTGTTTGCGAGGTGGACATTCACGTCTTGAGTGTAAATGAACACGTTCTTGAACACGTTCCGAGTTCAAGCAGTAAAATACAAGCTATGCAATAAAATAGAATTTAAATAGCAAATAAAATAAACTTTAAGTATCTAATTATTTGAATGAAACTATCACTTTGACAGCATTACTAAAAATTAAATCAAATGAAGGAAGACAAGTCATGATTCGTTTTTTGGTAGATCAAGGATCAGAAATATCTTTCAAAAGTAAAAGAATCGTGCAAATATTAAAATTAAAAGGGAATACAATGCAGATGCAAATATCGAGTTTAGGTGGAACGGGTATTCAATTAATTAAACATGTAGTGTAATTTGAAGTACAATCGTTCCACGACAGTGAAATAAAACTAAAAATGTGTTCTTTAGTTTTAAAAAGCATAACTAATTACTTGTATAAGTATTATAATATAAAAAAAATCTTTAGACGAGTCTTTCGTTAATTCTATTTATCAAGTGAAAAAATTTCAGAACTGTCAACGCGATTCACGTTATATTAGACGAGAGACTCGTCAGTAATCACAGCAATAAACGACAATTCGATTTGAATATTGAGGTGATTCCCTTAACTGTTAGTATCGGAATGAATCTACTTCATTTCTCAGTCTTGCGATTTTGTAATTTTCGCTGACAGCAACGAGGGTGACTAGAAGGAGTGGCCTGACGCATGTGCTATAACGTCAAAAATTCAGTATGATTCTGCCACGGCGTGGCATATAAATTCAACTGGAATTTTGAATAGAATTTAAATGCCGTTATTTTAATGCGTTGAAATAAATAAAGCGTAAATTCGCTATAATCAAATTAATGTTTTTATTATTTTTCAAATTAATATCAACCACGGTATACGTAAAGCTGTATTACGTGGATAGTTATAATTAAATCAATAAAAATGTATTGGGGTGTTGCTTAAATGATCTGTAATTATCTTATTTAAGATTTTAAAGTTATTACCATTCCGCGCCTTGAAGATGGCCAAAAAATATTAGACATTTGTTTTTTATGCTTAATTTTGAGTGTATTTCTTAATATAATTGAGTGTTTTCCGACTTTTGAACAATTTATATACATATATAACATATTATTGATCATAACAATTAGTTAAAACGAGACATGACTATTTCTAAGGGGTAAATCTGCATATTTTATAATCAGTTCTCCTTCACTGTTACTTGTATGTGGGAAAACTTCAAAATCTCAAATGGTAAACTGTCCCTCTTTTTATTATAGATTTGCAGTCTACACAAAAATACGCATGTTTTCTGTAAAATCTATAAGCGTAGGGAAAATTTCGATGATGCTGTTAGTGTTGAGCGTACTTCTGATAAAACATAATAACTTTTTTCTTACGTTGAAGTTGTTACGGAGTTTTCTTCTCCAGGAAGTGCACAGCAGAAAAACAGAATTCATGCAGTTGCTGTTTATGCAAGTCACAATGAATCTTAATCCGATGAATATCGCATCTATTAGGAATTTGCTGTACAAATTTTCGAAAAATACTTTTATAAAGATTTCATTCGTATCACGTGTTTATGCACTAGGAACTGGATAAATCCTCAAACTGACTAGCGTTTTGTCAATGGGCAGTTGAGTAATATGCTCGTGCCAATGGGCTCGTGTTCTATTCTCAACGAATCAACATTTACTAATCACAGAAGAGTTAACCGTTATGAATTATTGAAGTGTAGAGAGTCCACACTGAATTCGTGAAGCAAATAGCGTTCTTTATCAGTTAATGTACCATGTGGAATAATTGGTACTAAACTTATCGCATGAGTTTCGAAATATTAATCATTGGTTATTTTATTGATCTTGACCGTATTTTATTAATGATAATTTTAATGATAACAAATAACGAAACATTCTTGGAAACCAACTACCAGCATTGCTTGCAGATTTGAACCTGGAGTGTGACAGAACATATAACGTTGACATAATGGTTGTCCAGTGTATAATATGGTAATAGCGCACAAGGTATTAGATCGGGATTACCGTATTGACTGAAAGGATAAAGGAGATATAATAAACTGGCCAGCCAGGTTGCTAGACTTTACCTCACCAGATTTTTATTGAGGTGTTATTTAAAACGTGCTGTTTACTGAGAAGCACGAACAACTAATGGAAAAAGTTACAATAAATAAGGAATGTTTACGCTATAACTGCAACATAGTTTAGAGATGTGCACAGGTGTCTGAAGTATGAATCAACAAGTGCAACGAAGTTAAAGGTTATCATTTTAAGCACTCAAGTTAATTAGATAGTGAGAGGCAGGAGACTCACCGAAAACGAGCATCCCAAAAGGAACAGAAAACTAATATGTCCACGTCGTTCTTTCTGGGTCACGTTACGAGTAGTTTATTTACCCACTATTTCGAATTGGTTGAATTTGCGCTCATTCCAGCGCCATACACCATCAAAATGAATGAGGAAGATGAGCGTCGAATTTGGTGTCGTTAAATAACTTTTCTAAAAAAATTAAATAAGAATTTTTCATTGCTTTCAGCTGACGTGTAATTCCCCAGAAATTCTGTTTTCTGCATTTATAACGCCATTTATCACGAACAAAATATTTTAAGCAATATTTGTGCACACACTTGCGTAGAATTCGAATCTGTAAAAACGTTGAATTTACCATTTGAAGTTTTAAAGGTAGATTTTACCCATCCCATAAATGGTGGAAATGGGGGGCAGGTTATAAGATAGGCAAATGTACCCTTCGGAATATTATACGTAGCATTTGCCTCTATCATATGTATTTAACTTGATTTTGGTACTCATCAAATTTGTATGATTAAAGAGAATCATATTCTAACAGGAAAAGAAGAGTTT
Organism: Axea sp. ZL-2020; assembly: GCA_022817665.1. Lineage (NCBI taxonomy): Eukaryota > Metazoa > Arthropoda > Insecta > Hymenoptera > Scelionidae > Axea > Axea sp. ZL-2020. The sequence goes on from JABFOX010002956.1 coordinate 6,458, forward strand.
AAATTACACGTTTTTAGTGTAAAAATATAATTTTGATGGCAATAAGAACAAAGAGTACTTTTTTTCATACATTTATTCAAAATAAAATAATCATACAGTTTCAGTGTTTGTACACAAACAACATTTGTGTATGTAGCATTACTTTTGTAATCAAAATATTCTTATTTTATCTAGATAAACTAGCACGTTGACTGCCACGAAAATTTTATTTGGGTTGCCTATGGCGCCAAACATGAAATTTTTTATATGCTGTGCATATTGCGTTAAAATATTATTTATAGTAAACAAGTTGAGGTTAATAATCAATTTTAATGAATTTATATTACGGTTAATGGTCCTGTGGCACCACATGCTATTTCTGCGATTATAGTTTGTGTCAGATTGTTGATTGTTAAAGTAATTAGATAGAACAAATACAAAGAAATGTAATAGAAAAGCGATAACACATTGTGACAATTATATTGATTTATTTGTTCTTTGCCTAGAATGCTTCAATGTGATCCATCTCACTGGGCAGAGATGATATGTATAAATTTCATGTGTTAATAAAATTGTTATTATGTAATCTATATGGCATTAATTGATTAAAACTGTTGTATAAACAAAGATAGTATTGAAAAAAGTATCGATATTTATTCTAATTATGTATTTTTATTATTTTTCGCATTGCCGGCTGCTTCCATGACACGAATGTCATTTTAACACGTCGAAGTGTTAACAAAAAAAAAAAAACCAAAAAATAATTTTCACTTCAGAATAAACTTTCAGAAGTAATTTCAGTAACTTTTGCAATTATTAAATTCTTAATTTTATTACAATATGTAAAATTGTAAGTAGAATATTAATTCTCATCGTATTTTTAGTTATTTACATAATTTAATTATTATATTCAATATTTATTAATCATTTTACAATGATTTTTAAAATTACATATTTTATGATTCATATTTTAATTTTAAGTCAGTACGTTATTGAATACTATTAATTATGAATATTGTGAAACTGAAGACTTGTAAATAAATTAAAAGATAAAATTTTTTTTTAAAGTCATCATTTAATCCGCGCAACACTTATTTGTATAATATTTTTGTTAGTTTTTACATGCATAAGAAAAAGCTCTAAGTCCCGTTAATAGGGATTTTTTACTGTTGAAAATAAGCTTAAGGCAAATCTAAAATGCAGTGATAATGAGCGTTAGTTAAACAGCGACGATACTTTGAAGAGCAAAAGTTTCAAATAGTACTACTGCTCCGGCATCTTTGTCTTTGATTCGTCGAGGATGTCTCGAAGCGGTTGCTCTGTTGTATTATGATATAATGAGGCGGATATAACGATGCTTGATAAACACGATTCAAACGATGAAATGTATATACACGAATACGAAGCTATATAATTCGTATATTCCAATCGAACTACATGCCTTGCATGAGAAATCATAATGCTTGTCCTATTGTGAATACTATTGTGATTGTTTTATTGTGCATCTAAGCTAATCTGTATTATTTGTCAATAAGATATTAATCTATAAAATGTCCGTGTTTATTATGATGATTAATAAAATAATTTATAAATTTATCTGCTGCTTAATTACTTCTACATAATTATATGATATTTAATTACTATATTATTATATACAGTTTAATTATAATTTTAATTTAACTCCACTTACAACAAATGCGTGATTGATTTTAGTACTACGTATTAATATTTATATATACTACTCTTGTATTATAAATAACGAATAGAACAAGAAACAGTGTTATGTACGATAATGAAATTTAACTTAATAATATTATAATATGTACTGAAATGTACTGAAATTTTGTTATTTAATATGATAAAATTTATTTTATCACACCAGACAAGTTCATTTAAAAGTTTTAAGCTTCCTATTGCTTTGAAAAGAGCAAAGATTTGTTTGAACTAAGTAAATTGTTTCGTTTCAATTTATATAGCGAATTCATATTAGAATTCATTAATTTTAATTTAACGAAACTTGTAATTATCTGTATACCTATTTTTAATAATAGCAGAGTGAATGTTTGAACATAATATACATATAATTATATTATATATAATTATATATAATATAATTATATGTATATAAAATAAATATATATATACATATAATAACATAATATACAAATAACATAAAATTTAGGAAAAAAATATATTTTACCATAAGACAATTTAATCTATCATTAATACATGTTATCTACATCAAAGTATGGATGATATATTTTCTTTATATTTGTAGCGTAAAACACAACTCTAGTAGTTATGAGTAATCATGTTTTATGTTACTTGAAACAACGCATTCCACTTTTGTCATTTATTTATTTGTTTGTTCTTTGGTTCCAAAATCTACATTAAACAAAAACAAATGATAAATAAATGTCATGCAAATATTTATGTACTGTTGTATTGTAAATTATATATTCGAAATAATGTAAAAATATTGTTACTATATAAATAATAATTTTTTGTGTATCATTAACATAAGAATTTTTGGTATGATTTTATATCCAATTGAATTTTAAAATATAATATTTAATTATAAAATTTAGAATCCTATAACTGCATCTATTTCTTATATTTTTTCCACGATTTTTTTACCTGTGCATATTTCATGTTTTACAAAATGTACTGTGTTCCACCTTCTATCAATATAATATTACGGTACAATTCATTTTTACATTTAACAACATTTCGTAAGATACTTTAATCTAATATAATTGAAATTATTTATATAACTAAAAATATCTTTTTGAAATTAACATAAAATATATATGTATAAATATTATGTTTTACAGATAATATCGGTACTACTGAATAAATTTATTGAAAATTGAATAACGATGTACATAAATGTTAATACAACATTTCTTGGTCATACGAGAAAAAAATATTTCGAGATTCGAAACAATATTAAATTCATATCATAAAAGCGTTGGATAAAAATGACAAAAAAGCGTTAGAAATAACAGAAAAAATAATCCTTATTCATCTTTTTCTTCAGCTATAACACATTCCTGTTTCTCACAACGTAAATTTAACATTGTTCTCAATATTAATTCAATATATTACTTCTCCTGTATATTCAGAGTTTTTATTTGTCGATGTTACTTAATATATAATGTTATAAAACAAAATAAATCATTTTTAAGATAAATTAAAAATATTAATTCAATATACTTATTTGTGATTATATCTACTTCAAGGAAATTGAATTAAAATGTTTATTAGTTTATACGTGGTGATTTTAAACATTAGAAAAAAATTAGTATTAAAATAGTAATGGTTACAATTTACTTGTGTAATGTATTTATACACACGTGGTGCAAAACAAGAACTATCTTGACTACAACAAAAATGTCCTGATTCTGAAAATGTTGTAACTTCATCAACCTACAACGTAATGATTTATTTTGTTTTATTTTTTTAATCGAATGAAAACCGAAATCAGTTTTCTAACCGAAAAATTTATTAACTTTTCAATCGTCTACAGTATTGCAATGGATTTTTTCGAAATATCTTTTTATGAACTCTTGTAAAGTATTTCAGTTTCTACGTAATAAGAAAAAAGTGAAATTGTAACGTTCAATAAGTTACAGATTCTGTTCATAACGTTAAACAAAGTTAAATAAGTTTAAGGGAAGGTAAAAACTTGAAAAGAAATAAAGCCATTTTTTAATGATTTTATAAATATTATACTTTATGCACTGTATATTTTGCATACGCTCAGATCTCAACTTGAGTGAACATATTTGGGATCTAATGAGACACATAAGAGATTTCAGAAGACCTCCGACAGATCTTCGACAACTGGGTGAAACATTAGTTCACATCTGAAATGAAATTCCGCAAGATGCAATAAGGGCGTGCATATCTTCCTTTAAACTCATGTAACTTTGTTTAAATTGAATGTCACAACTTCTTTTTTTCGAACTTGTGGAGAATGAAATACTCTGCAAGACCTTACAACATAAATTCCGAAAAAATTCCTCAGAATACTATGGATGCTTGTAAAGTTACTAAATTTTTCTGTTAAATAATTACCTTGGTTTTTATGTGGTGCTACGTACAAATATTATTGGAAATGAAAAATAAATATAAGAATTTTAAAACTGAAGATTCAGTTTTAAATTTAAAAGACATTTGAAAGTCGATAAATTTTGTTGTCCTCAAGGTGGCTCATATTTAACGTGCAGTGTATAATTTACTTACCTACAAATTTATAAATCAATTGTTCTTCACACGAGTATACATGACCGGGAAAGAGATTTGTACAAAAAACATTTATAAAATATTTAATTCCATCAACGACTTCTAATTTTATATCAAACCTTATTTCGATTATATATTTGTCCAAAATGATGTGTTCCTT
>JABFOX010002957.1:0-10841 GCA_022817665.1 Axea sp. ZL-2020
TAAAGGAACTAATTTCATACACAATTCAAATGTTTATAATGGATAACATCTTAGGAAGAAAAAGGTAACAAACATGTAATACAAAATTATTTTTAGAGTTACAGTATTTTTGTCTTACAGTTAAAACTGCACCATCTTCATTAATAACCAGATATCCAATTTGGTTGGGTATTCTTTCAAATGCAAGCATTTTCTGAAAAATAATGTTTTTATTGTAATTTTATAAATTATCTTGTTTGTATTACACAAACATTAATAAAATATTCTGCATGTTTTTTATGCACAAATGGAGAAGCAAATATTATTTGAAAAATAAAAAAATGAAATTACAACAATAATAATGTTCTTTTTGTCGTTAGTTCCAATGGCTTTAGAGAGATTGCGACTTCCCCGATGCCACTCATTTATAATAATATTATTAACTTTACTGTGAATAGTTATTTAACATTTATCTCTCTCTAACCTAAAATTTAGTAAATTTAACTTCGTCATATAATAAAAAATATATATCCTTTCAATAACGCGTGTACCAAAATAAATATTAATTGTTTATGTTAATGAATAGAAATGCTTACTCTTTAGTTCCGTTATTTGAACTCTGAGAAATAAATCAGAAAAATAGAAAATTAATCAAATTACTACAGAGAAAAACTTTGCGAATGTTTTTAATTTGCGAGATAAAACGTAACAGTGTTTCAATAACTCTCCGCAAATTTGACTGAATGTGAACTCTGTAAATATGACACTAGAAATATTCTAAAACGTGTTAAATGTTTAACAATTCAATAAGATGGCACTAAATTAAATATCAGATATTTTATAGAGATGTTATGTTTTCGATTGTAGGAAACTAACAACAACTATCTGATGTTTCTTTACCACGGGATCTATTCATCGATAAAACAGTTTGAAAATTGTATGAAAATAAAATACGTTTTTTGATATTTCCATTTTTTATTGTCATTAAGTAAATAATGATCTGAACACTCTTAATCAACTATTACTGATGATGCATTGCATGTGAATTTATGCAATTTAAAAATCTTTCAATTACACATGCGGATGTCAATTTTACTGTAAGATTTTTTGTTGTCTGTTGTAATATGAAACTTAATAAAATACACCATTTTTTGCTTTGTTATGCTTATAATCAACATTTTTGCTTTGTTGCAGAGCAATGAAACATATTACAAAAATTATCAGAATAAGATTAGACGAAATATTTTGTGTTGACTTAACGACTAAAGTGCAATTTATAATAATAATCGAGTACTTGTTTATATTGCAAACAATACATAGAATTTGTGATTTTTTAATTCTTTATCAAAAGTTAACTTTCTGTAGTTAGAAACATTTTCTCCTAACCATCTTTGCAATTAATACACACAAATATATAAACTTAATTTGTAGATTTCTGTTTTATCGACAAAAACTACTTTACCGATCATCGTACTATAAAATATTTTCATTCACTGAACGTGAGATGTCTTCAGATACATCGAAAAAATAAAGATATTTGATTTGTTTTATTTAAAAAAGGTATTAATTATATAATGTATCAATAAAAATAATAAGCAAAATGGTCAAAATACGCAAGAAACTGATCGAATATAAATTGAACTTAATATCGAGGAAAATAAAATGTAAACCAAATTGTTCATACTTTTCTCACAAGTAATATTTCATAAATACGTGTAATATATAAATATCTATTATACGTGTGTTTTCGGACGGTCCGTAGCTACTTGGGAAAAATTCCGAACGAGATACTGCGTAAGGAATGCGACATAAGGAGTTTAACCAGTGAAGAAAAAAGACCACGGGGATGGTTAAAAATGGGTGGACCCCCCCCAGTACTTGTTGTTGGGTTTGCGAAGTTTATCGTTGATTTTGTGTATTGATTGGGAGAATGTGGAGGGAAAAAGTTTTTTATGGTTTTCGGAAGATGGATTTTTCTTCCTTAAGTAAATTCTCTCTCTCTCTCCACACCCTTGTTGCTCTCTCAACCTTTTAAGAGATTGAAAAACGTTTTTTTAAGGTCCCGTAGTTTTTTCGAGCCTCTCCCGTATTCCGAAATCAGATTTGAAGATTATTTGATGATTGCAGAAAACAAAGCATTATTACCGGATAACCCTCGGATTTGGTTGTGGCCCTTAGGGGGTTAGGGTAATTATATATAAATTATATATTGTTAATCCATAGCTAGCACCCACAACACACACCCCCAAAGCTTTGTGTTGGGGGGTCATTTATACGCAAAAACCCGCGCTATGCCGCTTGTGTGATTTTTATCGAGAGTTAATTTTCCCGCTCACGTGTGAATTGATGAAGCTAACGAAGGAGGGGGGGGGAGAAGAGAAGAAGATAATTTGGTGTGGTGATGTTTGTTGTTGTTGTTCACAATTATTTTTTTCTCCCCTTTATAAAAATAAAATACAGAAGAAAAAAATAACATGATGAATTTAGAAAAATGTTTGTTAACGGGTATATATATTATTTATACGTCGTCGTCGTAGTAGAAAAAAGTCAGAAGAGCTGCATTTAATGATTGATGAAATTTGATGATATTAAAGGGCCCCCGCCCGATCGAACTTTCTGAGCTGGGGAAAAAAACCTTTGTCGTTGAATTTGAGAGATTAAAGAGACCACAATTAATGTTGTGTGTGTCTGTCTCAACCAAGTAGCGTCTTTGATCCATCCTTTTTTTGCTTTTGTTTATATAATTTATTTATTTATTTATTACTTTCCGTGTAAAAACATTACATTTGACAAATAGTATATTCACTTTTTATTTGAATATATAATAAAATTTATACATATATTTATGAATATTATAAATAAAAATATTCCTTCCGATTATTTTCTTTTATATTCAAATCGGAAATATTCTCAAATCTTAATCAATATTAAAATTATTTGTTTTTTCAAATTAATAAAAATGCGTTATTGCATTTGTATAACTTAATTCATTTTATTAATTATTTCAGCATAAACTTTTTTATTAGTACCCGTGCATATACTTTAATGTAAATTATTTATGCACATTATTTTAAATAAATTGTATTTTATGAGGACTCACTTTTGGTTTTCCACTCAATTATTTTAATATATTCGTGATACAGAAAAAGATGTTGGTAAAATAGATGTCAAATAACGTAATAATTTTAAAAGCGTTATGAGTAATATAATTAGAAATGGATAACGTAGTTTTTGAACCACAGCAAAGTATGAATTTATTTAAAAATTATCAAATAAAACTGTTATTTTTCTATAAAGCGTGAAAAGGTTTTCAAAGATCATTATGTGTTACAGAAGCTGATAAAAGTAGCGTTACTGTGGATAGAAATAAAATAGATTAAATGTGTGAAACTCCCCCATGATAAAACAACGTATATACTTATAGTTTATTTATTCATATATTTATTTATTTATTTAATATTTTACCAAATGACGAATATAACGATTATTGATGATATTGTTTAAATTATAATATCCATTATAAATGTTAGGTATGTTTATTACAATTTTGAAAATTGTTATATCAATCTAACGTTTTTGAGAAAGTACAAAATCTGTTATTAATCTTGGGTTTCGTATTAGCTTTGAAGAAGTATGCGTTGAATACGCAAAACATGTTCTAGTAACTATTCTCATGTTGCTAGACACATGAAAATAAAAGGCTTAAAAGTAAAGCATACCTCAAGAAAGAATACAATTTTTTTGTTCCCCACACTTACACAAAATGCTGGAAAAATTACGTAACTGACAATCAGAGATGATTGTTTCTCGAAACGATCAAGAAAGGATATATAATTATGAATAATTTAAATATATTAATATAAATTAACTTTATAATTATTGCAAATAATTTGTTTCAGGAAAAGAAAACAATAATTTAGATAATGATTATTCGTAATAAATGAAATGGTTTCAATATTAAAATTGTCCGTAATAAAACATTATTTTAATGGATTACAAGTATATTAAAATTAATTAAAAACATTAAAATTAATTAAAAGCAGATTAAAATTAATTAAAAATAAATTCATTATGTTTTTAAAATTTTATCATTCAAACATGTTGAGGTAGATTGGTGACTCCAGATAACTGAATCATGAAAAATTATGTACAATACATTATTTCATTAATTTCGTATAATAAAACTTTTAAATATCTTTCAATAAATTATTTATGTAATCACATGTAATGTGAAGTGTTCTTATTACAAGTAAAACGTAATTATATTGTTTAGATGAATTTCCTTCCTTTCACAGAATTTTATGTATCTATAAGTGGATATTTTTCAAAAAATAAGTTTGAATCAAAGAAGGAAATGTTTTGTAATTATTATTATGCATTAGTACAATAAATTTTAATAAATTAATTAACTGCGCCTTAACTGGAACTAAATGTTAAAATATTTATTGTTTAAAGATTCAATTTCATGTCTATAAAAGGCAATAAATAAAAATGTGAATAGTATGGTAAAATAACAAATATTAACATAGAGAAAATGAATATATTATGTATCACAATAATTTAATTTATGAATTTAGAAAATCATATATATTTTACATTGCCGTTATCATAAATCTGTCAATAAACAAAGTGTTATCGACTTGGTCATTTTGTATGGTTTTTACGCCTTTCATTTTATTAATATCATTCCATTCATTTTTACTATCATTTTAAATTTATATTGATTGATATCCTAGTTTATATATTTAAAACATAAAAAAAGCAATTATTTCAATCTATATAAGCAAATTACGTTTTAGTGATAGATAAATAAGTAAGTTGAATGCATAAAAATTAAAAAATAAACTCTTGAATAAATTAGTTAGTTTTATCTTATTTTATAAAAGTTGCTTTCGATTTTTTTTTAAATATAAATTGTTATTATTTAGTATATTTATTATCTTCTTTACATATTTTTTTCCTAACTTCTTTTTAAAAGATTTTACATAAATTTTCATATATCTATGTCAAGTAGTGCAATATTATATTATGTATAGTTTATATATAAAGTAGAAATAACTCAAAAATAATAAATGACATCAAAAGAAATATAATACTGTTTTTAAAATAAATGTGATTTGATATGAAAATTTGTTATTCGTCTTAAAGAAAAAATATGCATTATTACTGTACTAAATTAATAAATAAAATAGTGATTTAGTTGTAACGTTTAAAGTTATATATTTTGATAGGAAGGTGTCAATATTTATCTTAGATTTGATTTAGACAAAACAGTCGAAAAATCTTGAGGTTGAACTGAGCAAAAACAATTAAAACAGAACAAAAGTATTATATGTATAAAAACGAACAGGTTTTTGAACAAATTGGGCTTATCAATAAAGAAGTTATTTATCGATGAAATCTCATGGATTTCAAGTTATTTAGGACCAAGCTAATGTCGCAAATTTATATCAGACGTTTTTTTCTTACTTAAAAACTAAAAGATTAAAGCAAGGAAGTGGTCCATGCCAATGAATTAACGTCTTGTTTTGCAGAGATGCAGTCTGTAAGGCAGAAAACTAATACAGATACTTCCTGTAGAAATTTTTGATCCTCTACCTATATATAATATGCATATGTATATTAGTGACGTTAGACATGCTTTTGAAATTTGTGAAACTGTATCATTTAAAAAAAGAATAAAATATTAAATGATATATCCTTAGTATATTTAATAGTAAATTTAGTAGACAAGATGAACAGGATGATTTCTAACAAGTTTCTTGACTAAGGAACATTCTGACTTGTTGAAGTGGATTTTTGTTAGTGAAACGTATGATATTAAGATATGGTTAGTGTTATGATAATCGAGATATAATTAAATATAATTCTTAAAAGACAAGCTGTTTATTAATTTTTTGAACACCGACGGAAAGAAAAGGAAAAATGAGATGGATGGTCAAATTTATGGTCTTATATGAAGGCCTATACAAAAAAGTAATAAACACTGGAATATACTTGTTGGAATATGTGAATTAAAAAAAAGAGAGAGGGAGACAGTGAGGAAGTAATAAATTAAGAAACAAAATTTCTCGCTTCAAGATTATGAAGAAGTTGTAATGTTTCTTAGGTATAATATCATGGTATTGCAAACATCTATCGCACCTTGTCACTATGATTAAACCACTGACTAAATAGGAAAAAAATGGAGATGGGATCCACCAAAGAAAATCGATTCACAGGATCACGAAATTTCTCATCGGTGCATTTAAACATCGTGATTTTGCCTAATCGTTCTTCTTGCAATCATTTTCAGCCCTGTCTGGCTCATGTAAAATCGTATAAATTTCATGTGTATTAAAAAATATATTGATAAACCTGTCGTTTCTCCAGACATCCCGAATTTTATCCTTATTTTAGGATTAAGATAGAATAGGATAGGATAGAACTAGGATCCTATACTGACTTTCGTGAAACGTTTTCATTTTTTTACACGTATCCTAATACCAATTCGTCAGTCTTATCAGATACTGATTTAATTCCCCCGATAACATTTCGTAAAATGGATTATAAAGCACGATGGCATAAAAATATATCGTCAGTAAGTCAGTTATAATACGCATAAAATGTGAATGTTTTATTTCAGTTCAGAATCTTTATAACAGTGATGTTAATTCATAATACAATATTTAAATAAACAAACAGCAAACATTTTGTGTCGCAATCATAAATTGTTTCAATGATGCTTTTTTGTTCGTCGAAATGAAGCATCGAATATTGTATATCACGTAACTGATAAAGTTAAAAGATATGTACATACTAAAGATATAACGTTTCAGTGGCGTAATGATGTAAATTGAAAGCGTATTTAAGAGAAGTAATCAAGATTTCTGTCAATCAGATATAGTAATGGGCAGTTTTAAAAGCACTATTGTTGCAGCTTATTTTAGTGTTTAAGATGCAATCGTGCAATAGTTCGTTATTTTTATTTGTAATGAAGGCACTTTTTAAAGAATTAAATGTTACACAACTATGCACTTTTTAAAAAAAGTGTTTTTGTTATAATTAGCGAAATTATAAAAAGTATTACACTGATAAATTATGCAGGAATATTAATTAAAAGTACCCAATGTTGATGTTGCGTTAATCTTAGTTAAGCTGACTTACGTTAAAGCTTATTTTAGGTCTAGCTTAATCAGTATCTAATCAGTGAGGTACCTCGTAGTAATAGTATAGAGGTATCATTGCGATATTGCTGTGGTTGTTGCTTAAGTAACAATAATTTATGTAATACGTTCAAAAATATGCATTAAAAACTAGTATGAAAAATCATATTTGTGATTTTAATACTTTAAGTAATACTGAGATTTTTATTTCGAAAACTTGCACTTTGCATAATTTTCTTTATGTACTGCATTCTAGAGGAATACAGATAAAAGAACGTATTTGAATCAAAATTTTCTTGATTTCACTAATAAAAAAACATACAGTTTTGGAAAATGAAAATGTATTTTGTTTTATGTGTAGGTGTTAAAAAAGTGGAATGTTACAATTATATGATTGAATTTAAGTAATTGCTTCTGTCATAATACCTACACTGAATGCATCAGATTTACAAACATTTCCTGGATGATTTATGTCAGTGAAACAGTTTCTGTTTACGTAAAATATATGTTCTTTATTTTAATAAATTGTTATTATAAAAGCGTATATTTACATGCAATATATTTAAAACAACAGTTTTTTAGGAATATATTTTTCATAAATAAATTATTACGTAACATTATGAAATCAAGAAACATTCTGACAGAACATTGGTACAAAATACAGATATATTTCTAATATACATATGTTATTCGTATAAAATGTAATACACATGTAATATACATATATTAACTGGACGTATGTCTATTATTTATACTAACTTTCTGTCAAGGAATATATAAAGCATTATAATTATTATAAAAGAGTAGAATAAATGAATAATTTAATTTTATTCAACAATTTTACATAATTAAATCAATTTTAACATATTGAAATGTTTACATTGGTTCCATTTATTCAAGTTAATGCATTACAGTGATAACTAAAACAATTATAAACGGGTATGAAATATGCGATTCGGTGCAATATGGTAAAAGGTGTTCAAAGTTAAATGATGCGCAAGACAACCGGAAACGGAAGCTGTACTGGTATCTGTTACTCTCTGTACTTTCGGTACTTTCGGAGATCGTATCAAAATATACCAATCCCTGGCAAAGTTTAGCGTTGAACTTTCACCGTCCATCCGGGAGTCTTCCCACGATCCCGTCTTCTCATTCAGTGGTCCGGCTCACGGGTTGATCCGCACGCATACACATTCGAAAGCAATCCTCCGGAATTGTCCAATTTTATCACATAAATGACTCCGCTGTTACATTTCGACTCGAGTCGAACGATTTTTCACTTTCAAAAACCTGTTACTCGACGGAGACTTTAACAACCGCTTTTTTTGGTTATTCCAAATTTCTTTGCGGATATAATTAACGGCGTATGCATCAATCGTAAATTTGAATTCGATAAGAAATGTTAAGACAGAACAGATGCTTAGCACCATGGGTCATTGTCGAAATAATTAATATATTGCGTGCTGAGTTCGTTGGGATGTGTTAATAAACGAAACGTTGTAATAAATTTAATTGCAGTTAATTGAAAGATTAAATAATTATAAGTCAAACATTTTGATGCAGGAATTTACCAGAATTTAACGAATCGCCTTTTATTTATATCAACAGTATACCTTTTTTTTTATAAATAATACTATTTTCTTTCTTATTTAAAGAGTTACAAAATTGATTGATTAAAATGTAATCAAACTGATATCAGAAAAATTCTGGTACGAATAAATAAGTTTTTTTCTGCTTTTAATAAGTTATTTAAAGTGAGAGGTAAAGTAAAATTTGTATTGTACAGTTTATATTCAAAAAATTAAATTTATAAAAATGATAAATGTTAAATCTTAATTTAACTGACGTGAAAAGTACAAGATATCAGTTAAAATAAGTAATTCGTTTTGTTAATGGTTTGTAAAATGTACGATAATTTTTAACAAAATGTATATTACTGCATATATGATTATATGTTAGAGATGCATATCCACAGTATTGTGTTGTATATGTGTCTCAAAAATGGTACCACGCGTATACGTTATATGGCACATATAACTGAAATATATTCACGAAATAAAACTGACCTATGTGTTCTACATGCTTGCATATATATTGTGGTGTTCCATGTGTATCACGTATGTGTTTACTTTAAAACAAGAGGTTCGCAGATGTGAAATATTTTATATTTGAAAAAAATTTATTTAATTATGTTGTCATCAAAATAAAATTCTTTTAAATTCAAGTAAAAAAAACATTTTTTATATAAATGGAGTCGTCTTACATCTATGGTTCATACGAATAAAACTGCAAGTAAGATTTTTGATCATCACATGAAAAATTCTTTTTTTTTGGTCAGATAGCATTGGACAGTTACAGTATCTAATAGTATTTTTTATGATATGTAATGGATTATTAATTTGCAATCTTTAATTACTTCTTTGCAACCTTTATATACAAATTTGTTGTGTACGTATGAAAAAATAAAAGCAAAATATATGGTAAAGTGAAAACTTAAATATTTATTCTTGTTTAAATTATGAATACAAGCTTTATATATACTCAGATAAATCAGAATGCATCTTACTATATATGCATAGCATATTTTTTATGAGTTGTAATATTAATATCTTTTTACACCGGCTATGTCTTATGTTTCTTTCCAGATCATTAATTAGGAAATAAGTTTGAAATCCGACATTCGATACGGCTGGTAAAAAGGGGGAAAAGTGGACCTATTCATGTGATATATTATGTGATATATATATTCATACGTGTGATATACCTTTAGAACGCTTTCTTCGTCGAAGAGTACAGTGCTTGCAATTTCCATCATAATGATTCATATAATAGATGCCAATGAAAAATGCTTTTAAAAAAATGAAGTGTATTTTTTGCAGTTTTATCTATTTTTGGTTGATTAATATCTTTTTAATATTATTTCATTAAACTAGAGGGCATAGTTTGTTCACTTGTTCATAATCGTTCGTTTTGCTGTTTGACTTTATTTAACAAATATTTTAATAATTTTTTTTAATTTTTAATTTTAAAATAGTTATGACAAAATGTTTAGTTAAAAATTTCAATTTTTTATTGAATGATAAGCTCATTCCATTAAAACGCATAAATAATATAAAACGTTAAAATGAATTTGATTCCGTTACTGATTTCATCAAATTATTTTTGAAAAATAATTGATTTGCTTATATTCCACTTAATCAGCGATCAAACTGACTACTTTACTTCTTTCTCAGATAATGAGTTATGAATTATGACCGATTGCACTTTTTCCTTTTTAAGCTCATAACGATGTCAAAATTTGTCGACCAATTATTTTCAGTTTCCAATAAGGCAATTGTTTATTGTGGTTCTGACACTTTAAAACCCCTTTGCCGCAAGTGAAATACATTTTTTGTTCTTGTATTTTAAACTTTCTCTTGAAAATGCGAGACAAGAAAGATGAGACACTCGCCACTTGAGCAAGAAAACAGTCGCGGAATGCATCGTTGCATCCCGATTATATCTCGGCATATCTTTTGTATTTGAAATTGCCTTGTCGAATGCTCATTGTCGGAAATGCTGGAACGAAACGAGGATGATCGATGATCTTTCTGCAAGTGCGCATTCAGTTATACATTTTGCAATGGCGCAGTTTAATGCTATTGTGCCTAGTGAAAATCGTACTAATTACTGGTTCTAAAGGGAAGTCATAGTGGTACGACTCAATCTCGGACAATC
>JABFOX010002958.1:0-10841 GCA_022817665.1 Axea sp. ZL-2020
GTGCTCGTGTTCGGACACAGCGTTGAGGTGTGCAAAATGTTAAAAATTCGTAGTATTCCAAAACGAAGCATGCCAAAATGATTTCGTTTGTGGGAATATGACGCACACTGCGTGGACAAAACGGATATTGAGAAAGCTTTTCATAGTCCAGGGAAATCCTTCGAACGAATGAATAATGAAACGCGAGAAACAATGCAGCGTCTCGTACAATGCATACCAGACGTACGGTTTGTTTATACGAATGTCTGTATTATTGAAATATCACAGCAGTAACGGTTGCTGTAAGAAAATGAACTAACGTACGATCGGTCTAGCTATTACAATTGAACGGTGTACATTAAAACATATACGTTTACATAGTTGCTAAAGGTACCAAATATTGAATTGCAAAGGACGAGGTTTCGTTTTAGAACTAATTTCCTCTTGACACATTTAAGTTTAGCTTGCTTATACGACGTTTAGTGGTAGCAAATAAACACCGAGTAAAAATTCAACTGTAGTCGCACCTTTCTTCGACATTTCGCTTAGTCTTACATGGATGGACGATAAGAAGGATTTGATGAAGTTTTGCATTGCAATTGTGTTTTGTGAAAATAGATTCTTCGGTCGAATGTCCGAAAACTGGATCGCAATAAGTTTTCTAACTCTTAATTTAAATGGACAAAGTAAGATACATTGAAAATAAGTTTGTTAAAGTTGTGGAATATACATTCAGTGTTTGAAAAATGCATATTTTGAATAATAAAACAAATCTGCGGGAAAGTGTTAGAGTAAGAATAAATCTTATGAGGGCATACTTTTACTGAAATTTACATTATTTAAACTGAGTGAGTAATTGTTTTTTCCTCAAAGTATGAATTCTACTATAAAACTTACAGGGATGAAAAAGTGATCAATATAAAAGTTAAGTTAAAAGTTATTAGTTATTTAGCTTAACACTGTCGAAAAATTGCAGTACTACTTTGAATGCATATAGTTAAATTAATGAAACATTTAAAATACTTGTGTGACAAATATTGGTTTTACTTTAAAATTTATGTTACTATGGTTCAAAGTACATTTTCAATTTAATTTAATTTAATTCAATGATAAATAATGATCAGTATTAATTTTTTTGTATTTTATTGCTAAACCACATCTTTCTTTCTTGTCATTATTTTGTTTTCTTCACTTAATGACACGTGAAAAAAGTTTTCATAAGATTGCTTTTAGTCAAAAATCAAATTCTTGTTTCGTTTAAAAAGTAATAAGTTCATTTGTATTCGTTAAAATTATCATAAATTCTATTAAATAACGTATACATTAATTGTTTAACTAATTTCACATTTACTTTTTAATTCTTTGCCACTGTCGTTTAGATATTTTACTAAATATAATTTGATTGTTTGATTATTACTAAATATAATTATACTAAAAACAAGAGAGTTTTTAATTACTCTAATTTTTTTTACATTGCATTATCCAATAATTTGTTCATCATAACACATTTTTTAAAATTAGAGTTTTACTTGAAAAATATGACTTTATATATAAAGTGTATCTATTCAATGGTAATCAAGAAATACGATTTATTCGAAACATACCTAATGTTGGTACTTATACGCACGACTATAAAATCGGCTATTAAATTCAGACAGACATCGTTAATTAAAAATTACTTAATTCACATATAACATTTTTATTGCAGTTTTTTAATAAATATTATAAAAGAAGTTAGAATCATTATTTAATACTTTGAAACAACGCAATGAGTTTATACATTTTTATATGAATAAAGTTCAGTAACTTTGAAGAAAGTTACAAATTAAGTTAAAAGTTAATAACTTCTTAACATAACTTCGTTAAAAGAACGTTTGCATTGATGTTTAATTTAACTACGTTACTTTTTCATTAACTCGTTCATCCCTGAAAACAAACGATTTTCACAATTGTAAAAAAAGAATTCAAATGGCTAATTTGGAACACGATCCAGTTTTTTAAAAGGGTCGTTTCACCGTAACATGATAGTTCCTAAAGTATTTGATGCACGGCAGTAAACGTTGATCTGCGAGGTATTGTCGCAGTATTTCCGCAACTGGTGTGAAAATTGTCGATCAATGGACGCTGCTGATTTACTATATTGCTAGTTACGAATACCAGAATTGTACGTATTGTCGATGATCTCGGGTCGGAACAGAGATTCGGTGGCGCGACTGCGACAGCAGCGACAGAGTATCATAGCACAGTGTATAATCGATGGTTATTTATAAACTCTAAATTAAACTATATACGAAATGCGCTTATTTAACAGTTACAACAGTAATAATGCTTATTTGGACATTGGGATTATAATTTATCCCGTGCGAGAGAAATAGACGTAAATTATCATAATAAAGTGTGACTGGACGTAATGAAAAATGAAAAGTTGCTCGCATACAAAATGTTATATCCCGAATGACGAATAGTTTATAATTTGTACCGTGATAAGAAATCGAATGTGTCGCTCGAAAATTTGAATGCATCTCAACGATTTTCAAAAATCAAATTTAATTTGATGTAACTGTATCAAATTTCACATGCAATGAAAAGGCCTTTTTCAAAGAAGAACACAAGAATCTGCAATAAAATATTTTCGAATGTTGAATACGATGACTTGCAAACGACTGCTTGAATATTAATTCATTTAACACAATAAATTAATCAAATACTTGAATTGTGTAAAAATGATAAAACTGTATTAAATCTCCGTACAAAATTACAAATGTGTACAAATTAACATTACAAGTTAAGTATTTCACGTGTAAAAACCATTAATTCAGTTTTAAAAACTTTCGTTACTCGAGGTTGGAAATGTATTTTTACGTATTATTACAAATATTCCGATAACTTTAAAAATGAATGCATTGAAACCTTATAAAAATGTTGTTGAAGTGCATCGTTGAACTTTATATTCTTGCATCGTTTTACTTTTCATATAATTATCTTTTTAAAAAATTACACGACACTCGACAAAGTTACATATAATTAAAATGTAATAATTTTTGAAAAATCTTCAAGTGTGCTATTAAAAGTTCTAAATTTTACATTTTTCAGCAGTGTCTTCCTTCAACATATGTATGTTGAAATGATGTTAAGCTTATATCACAGTAAAAATACCATTTTACTGCTTTTGAAATAAAGTATCTTAAAAGAATATATTAAGGAAATATTTTTTCAGAGCGCGAGATACTAGATAACGGAGCAATTAAAATAATCATCGACCAATAATTACCACTTAGAGAAAATTATGCAAACAGACAATAATCGCACGTTTTAGTGGAGATTGAACATTTTAACGTTTCTTTTATTTTGTACAGATTGAAACGAAGAATAAATTTATTTCCAAGAAGTGCGTTTAGACGAATACGGGGTATTTACATTTAAATATTAAACTAATAGAACTTGTACAAGCCAAACGAAATTAGTCTGGCTAACTCTTACATGTAATTCACGTTAAATTTCGAACTAGATTACGTCTTATACCATACGATGGAATTGTAAAAGATGGAATTTTACGACAAATATGATAGCTACGGTTGATGGTCGTTGCAATTGTAATTCAAGTTCTCCAAATCGCTATTTTTTATGTTAAAATTATTACAACTCAAGCAATTCTATTATTACCATGATTACATTTATGTACAGCATAGTTACATATAAAACAAGTTCGCTGGAAGTGTACGAAAACGAAGAGACCGTTGGTAAATGAAATTATCGAATGCACAAATATATACATGACTATTAATCAAAGCGATAAAGTTAAACCAATCCCTCAATTCCACACGATAAACAACGAACTTTCGTGGATAAAAATGTGGTTTTGATTATGTTCAGCTTATCGAAGAATACACGCTCGATTACAAAACCTGGAATTCATGCGACAAGGTCGATGTAATTTGAAACTCGTTTAATGTCGCGATGTATCGAAGAGACATTTCGCTACATTGAAATTTGAGATATACATATTTGATTAGCGAGTAATTTCGATAGTCGAATAGAGTAATGCGAAATGCTCCGTGGCTACCATATTCACAAAACTTTAAAAACGTTTAAGAGCGGAATAGAAGTTCACAAATTACGTGCTATAAATATATATTACATTATGTGCAATCGATAAAAAAGTCTATTTCAATGGAGATTCGGAGATGAACGTTCGAAAGGAATTTAATTGTAAAGTAAGTGTCACAAGAACGCAAACTACGGTTCACAGTTTATAATTCGTTCGAATGAATTGTAAAACTGAGAACAGAACAATTTATGGAAAGAACAAACAATCGACGAAAAAAAATGAAGTGTGACTTTCATTGTAAATTTCAGTACATATTTTTGTCGTAACATTTATTATATTATGTGTTAAGTGGCACAATAGTATTTATCAAAGATCGCAAGATGAGTAGATATTTACACTATAATTTATATATTTTGTATTAACATTTTGTAAAATTTATATTACTCCTGACTTCATTTTTCGGATGTTGCTTACCTGACATTCTTTCTTTTTTGTGTCTGTAAGTAACGACAGTAAATAAGCATTCATGCTAAGTGGTGAGATTTGTGTCTGGTAAAGACATTTCGTCAACGAGATCAATGATCTAAGCCAACAGCAGGGGTTATCATCTCAGTAAAAAGGTAGAAGGCGAAAGGACGTTTTTGCTGGATTTTTATCGCGTATTCGTATTTGCTTTGAGAAAATAATACCAAATATAAAATACATTGATTTTGGTATTGTAATAAATAGTATACATATTGCAATGTTAATATTTGTATATATTGTGTAAATAGCGACGTTCTGACATATATTATTATATGATAAATATATAGTGATTTATACCATATACGAAGACTAACATTTTTAGATGAAATTTAAGTAAATTTTAGATAGCAGATTTAAACGAATTTGTTCAAATAAGAAGTCTGACCTTTTCTGCAAAGATATAATAAATTTCCTTTGTCTGAACAAATCTGATCAAATCTGAATTCGTCTGATATATCATGAAAAGAATAGTTGAATCTCAACGAATAAGGTCAAAATATTTATCTGATCACAATTGTTCAGATATAATCAGATGAAATTTAAGATCGGATCAGACCCAAATATGTAGTTTTCAAAATATGTAAAATTTGACATAATTTTGTCCGACCCGGTTATTTTCATCGGTTTGTTTAAAATATTTATACTCGCATAATTATATCATATTTAAAATATTGATTATCGTTGATTTAATGCGTGAATTCGACAGCACTTAATTTCAATACTGTGATACTTCAGTTTCAATTTTATTGACAAATTTTATGCTAAAATTTTACTTAATATTTCAAAGAATTAAGTATTAAAATACTTGAAATTTTTTTGGTTAATTTCTTTTAAATTCTAAAATATAAAAATATTTAAATACATACAAAAATATGTATCAGATGTTTTGAATATAAATGACGCACGTCTTTAATTTCAATAAACAATAATATATAATGGTTTAGTGAACTTTTTACAATATGAAATGTATTCATCTATAACATCAGTTGAAATTCAATTAAAATGTCACAGTACATTATCCATATATTATAACATGATATTATTTTCTCAATGTAGACACTCATTTTTAAATTACAGTTTTTGTAAATAGATATTCAAAACGTACAAGTCAGATCCAAAACAAAGGTTTTGAAAGTAAATTTTCTTTCGATTCTACCTGAATACCAAGCATTTTCTTTCAGATAGAAACCATTGTTTGTTGAAAAAACATGGACGCATTAATGTAAAAGAATGAATTCTGTACAGACAGATCATTGGAATGTAGCACCCAAGAAGGAAACATTACTCGACAATAGGTTTAAGGTGAAGTGAAGTTTGTGGTTGATGAGGATGTGTCGAGTACTGGTAGGAGTAGAAGAATATAAAATCGCAAGAATAGCACGAGTGGCTCAATAAATCCTTACTTTTCTTCGTTATGTGTTTATTTTGTTTATCAATTGACTTTGCCTGTCTTCGCCTCGACGGACTTTATGACTGATGTGCTCTTGCGAATGCGAGCTCGTCTATTGCGACGCGCGAAGCGGATGCGACGATTTGATTTTCACATTTGTGTTGTTAGCTTGAGTTAAAGCTTTTTGGTACCGAGCACAGGGTGTCTCGTCACGACGAGCTTGATTCTTTTCGCGGATAATGTACTATTTCGATTGTCGATGCTTGACTTTCTATCAAACGCGCTAAAGGTGTCTTAGAATCGGATCGGTCCGAAGGGGTTCGGCAAATCCGAGTTCATATGCGTGACAAATTTCGACCTCGAGAAAGAAAAAAACGTACAAGCGGGATCGCGACGAGAGCTTAAGGCAATGTAGAAGGGCTGGGAAAAGTTGAAAATGAACTACTCGGATCAATCAATTTGTCGATGCGCAAAACATTGTTTTCAATCAAACAAAAATGTATAATTTTGAAGATTATACAACATTGCAATAGAAACGAGTGAAGTTATTTTTGCACATTTACAGTTCGTTTGATTCGATATAATGAATTACATTTCGAGCAATTGATTTTCCGAACGACAGGCTTTCAAGCAAAATGCCGGATCCCGAAATTAGAACAGGTGGTAGGAAAATTCTTATCCGACTGTTCACTTATACTCTGTTATCTTTATGTCTAATACACACATGGAAGGACGCAATGATATGTGCCTAATCTAAATACGAAGGTAAATCCACGGTCACAGTTTACGACGATCAACCATTATAATAACAGAGGTCGCCACTGTTTTTGAAGTCGTTTCGTTGTAAGAGAAGTTGGGTAATCTGTGAACCGGGACAGATATTTCTCACCTAATTAGAACATGAAAATTGGTCAAGTGCTATCACTACTAGACTTTAATCTATCGCTTCGTTACAAGATAATCCGAGAATTCGCCTGGATGCGCTTAATCAAAACTTGACTGGTGATCCCTCAGTTACAAGAACATTGGGACCTTACACTGTTAAAAATGTAGAGTACCTTCTGAGCAAATACTTTGCTCATTCCGCGACTCTTCATTTTTTGATTCTTCAACTTCTTTTCTTAAAAGTAGAACACGAGCTGAACAATGGGGTGAACGTAAAATGTAAATGTATAAGTTATTAGTGTCGGAGAGTAACATTTTTAACAGTGTATAGTTACACTCAGAAGAATCGGCATGGTTGAGATGACTGTACAAATACAACAGGATTTAAGTGGTCCTGGACACAATTCTGGTTCAAGGAGCCAGGACGTATAATTGTTGTGACCACACAAACATCTACAATGGCTGTCTCAAATGTCAGAAACCACATCTTCTTCTGAATGTACAGTTGTATCACGTTTCGGAAGTTCCGGGAATGTCTCTGACGACCTTTCTTCCTTGGCGAACATCTTATGCTTTCAAATAGCGAGTCCGGAAAAGTTCGATGTCAATCGCCTCGTGGCAAGGTGTTTCGTGACAAAAGGGAAAATGTGCTGCCAAGCGGCACGGTTCGTCAAACACCTACGAGATCACGGCAGCTCGGCGCTGCTGCTTGAGGAATGTCGAAAAACCTGGAGCGGTTATTATCGTTATTAAGTATCAAAATACTTCGTTCGATTGAAACGCAAATCGAGTGTTTGCGGCCGAAGTAGCGTCGCGGCCCCATTAGAGCCGACGAGTATCGGCCCGGGGTTTTAAATTTTACCCGAACGGTCAAGTCGAAGGATCTTTCGCGAATGACAGTTTCGGCTTCGGCTCACGACGAGTGTTCGTTGCGAACGATCCCTAACCGCGTTCGACGCGGGTTCTCGCGTAATCATTCCGCATCGGCGAAACGCCGTCATCGGGTCATTTGTTCCACGATTCGGCTCGGAGGACCATCAAAACAACGGCTACTCAGAACGACGGCGTGGAATTTTACGCGAGTGTTAATCGCCTGGATTAAGGAGCCAGCATCTTTGACAGTTCCTCATCCTGCAGGCACCCCTTCAGAAATTCGTCCTGCGTTAGTTGACCGTCGTTGTTTTCATCCATCTTGGCGAATATATTCTTTGCTCGTTCCTCCGCACTGTCTGGTGGTCGGTTGCTCGAACACGCGCCCAACATGTCGTATATCGCCTGAAACACAATCAAAAGTGGAATGTTTAGATAAATTAAATAGATTCAGTAGGAATAAATAGCGGAAATGACGTGCTTATATGTTCAGATTAATTTGACTGAATTTCAATTTTGGTATGCAATTACAATATATCTTATAATTAATCATGAGTTTAAAATTATAATAAAAATATATGGGTCCAATTCATTTTAACATCAGTGAATTAAAGTTAGCTATAACCTGTTAATTATATGAGCTTAAATAAGATTAAGATATCAAAGCACACGTGTAAACAAAAACTTTATTCGAATTGACTATAATAACATTGGCAATGCACTTAATGATCGTTAGTATCAAGGCAGAATATGGATTTTGGGAAAATGATAACATTATACGCTCATTTTACAGTGGTTAGTGTTAATATAGAACTTTAAGTTTATTAGCTTATTATTTAAACGGGTTCCTACACTTTAAAACAATTCATTTTATATATAAGTACAATTCAACTTCAAACATTCATACAAAAAATATGCAAACACGAACAATCTAATTTATAGCATGCAATTTTATATAATAAAAAAAAATTCAATTACTATTCATTAAAAGAATTAAATTAATAATTTGTTTAGTAAAGATTTATATAATTAACGTGTAACAAAATTTAAATTGGTTCATTAATTATATTATATGCTTAATTGCATATTAAATTTATTGCTATAATTATATTGAACAATAACATGATTTTGTTATGACTTAAACAATTTATTGAACATTATTGATTTTTTTTCAAATATAACAACTATTTTATTCACAGAAATATTTCATTATTTTTAGTTAACAATTAGTAATTTTTCTGATCCGAATTTTTAAAAAAATTGTACTGTAAAGATATTTTTATTTCGTCAATATTAACACTGTGAAAATAAAACTTATTTATCCATTAGTATATATTTTTATTATTATTTATATCAAAACAGAAAAATGTAGCAAATTATCTATATGTATGTAATACTATACATTTTTATTTTAATATTTAAATAAACATTACAATTTTATTGAAAATTGTATACATTTCCTACAAATCATTTTAAACACATTTCAACTCAAACTTCATAAAAATGTATCATAGGTATAATATGTAATTAAACAAATATTTTAATAAATTAAATTAAAAAGTTTCTATTTAAATAATTAAATTATGCCATACAACATCATAAAGATAATCAAGACACAAATTGGCTCCCTGAATACTTCTGATCAAATTTCATTATAACTTTAAGATAAATTAAAATTATAGATTGAAACTTTCCGTGACTAAAACATACATATTTTTGTACATATATTAATCAAAATGTCAAAGAGCAAAAATCAATTTTTCAATAATTCGTTTTTAATGCACGTGCTATTTATTTTAAAAAACTGCCATTTTATTGATTCTTATTTAGCTTTTACTGGTTTATAATGATACTTGATGTTCCCATATAAAATACAAATATTTGGAGAATTTATTGAGCCCTAAATTTTGAATTACAGGGCACAAAGTAAATTTTGATAAATTTAGTACACGGCGCGCAAGCTAATCATATTTTAATGAACTCTTTGTGTTAACAATTCCAACGCGCACTTTAATTGAAAAGTGATGAAGAAATTTCAGTGACTGTCGTAGAATCAAAATGGAAGTTGCAGCAAACTCGAATATGAACGTTACACTGTTTGTTATTTAATGAAATAAAATAATAATAGTATATTTTTTAAATCCAAGTGATGACAAGAATGAATAGTGCAAAATTAGGAAATAAAATAAATAATTAGTAATACAACATTAATATATTTATCAGCATTTTAATACGAAAAAAAAAATCAAAGTACAAATGTAATGAATAACGCGCTTATTATGGTGTCTGTTATTATTATTAATTAAATTAGTTTTATGTTTGAACTTAATATTTTACATAATAAGTATCATTTTAAGATGTATATTTATTCAAAAATTCTTTATCGATATATTTCGATTTTAATAAATAAATAATTAAAATTATAAATTAGGATTAAATCTAAAAATTTATATAAATATACATAGTATAAAATATAATTTTAAATAAACATATGACTAAATCAAATGAAGAGTGCAGGCTGTTATTATTTCATAATTTAATTTATAAATATTACATTATCTTATTCTATTTGATTTTTAGAGATATATTCTATGTGTTCATTGAAATTCTATTTATTATCAAAAATATTCTAAGGTCTCTAACTGATGAAATCTTCTCTAAGTAGATGTTGTCTGCATTTGAAAAACAAGTCGCATTAATTACGCATAATACATTTATTGCCCGTATATATTTAATTAAAGGGAAATAAAAACCAACGTTAAACTTACAATTGAAATAACGCCACTTTTAGACAATCGTTCGTTTATTTAGTTATTCTACATACTTCGTTTGGACTAATCTTTATATTAAACGATTAACTAATTAATTTTGAAGTTTTTCGACAAATTTTTATTATAAAAAATAATTTCTGTGTTTATGCTTTTTGTCCTGCATTTTTAAAATTTTTAAATGAATAACTTGAAAATACACGGAATAAAGAGCTTAAACAATAAACTTTTAATAATAAAAGTTTGACCAAAATACATTAAATTAAAGATTTAATCGTTTAATATGAAGCTTAGTTTGACAAAAATTATGCTGATTATCCAAGTTTCAACTTTTTTTTCTTTATCCCTTAATTATTATGATGAAAAAAAAAAAAAA
>JABFOX010002959.1:0-10840 GCA_022817665.1 Axea sp. ZL-2020
CAGCTTCCGTAGCAATGTATATTGCTTTAAATCAGTTAAAAAATACAATTCAAACCACTAAACTATTAAAGAAAAATGTCATTGTTTTTATTGGGTTTTGTCTCCTAGAATATGCTACCTTCAAGGAAAAACCGGTTGATGCATTATCACGAGAAAAGAATTTATATTTTAATTAAAATCCTATTAAAATTGTTGTACCAACAATCAAACGATTTTAGGTAATTTGTATATATATAAAGTTCGCTGCGTTGTGAGGCAATAACGTATCTAACACCTCGAAATTGTGTATTAAATACCACGAGGGCATTTTAATTATAATTATAAAAATAACATTTGATTTTTAATATGTAGAACCCTATAAAAAATACAATAAAAACTGTAACATATGTAGGCGTCAATAAGTACTACACAAAAATTAATGTTCTGAAATATTAAATAGGTTGAAAAGACGAGAACTAAAACTATACATTTTATTCATAATAAAATTATTTTATCTATTTATTGCAATAGTTTTGTTATAAAAAATGTTTTGTATTAAAATATATGCTAAAATTCTTTAAAAATTGTATGTAAACTTATTGGTTTATAGTTTATGAATTACAATTAATCAGTAGACAAATGCGTACTGTATGCCAGTATTTGACATAGAAATTTATTAACTTTATTTTAAAATTTGTTGATAATTAATATTATTAGAATTGTCAGGCATATATTTTCAATCGATTGTCATTAATATAATTATTTACAATCAGTTGATACTTATTAAACAATTATTAAATTAACCCAAAATACTGAATTCTTTTATCAAATACTAGGATATCTTATTTATTTTAATAAAAATGTTTTTGATAAATAAATTACCTATGTCAATCACTGATTCTAGGTTACAGGTGTAATAAAATTAAAGTTTAGCTTTCTCTGTGTACGAAATCAATATAAAATTTCATGGTGAATTCAAATCTGAAAAATTTATTTGGCGGTCTTCAAGTGTTTTTGAGATGTTAAAATTTTTTTGATCCAGTGTTCTTACACAAACATGGTCTTTGTACGTCAATATACAGACTAATATCTAATTTACACAAACAATGTTTGCGCACAAAGCGAAATTATATGCTCTAATAATAATTTATAACGAAATATCTTGTTCCAAGAGGTTTCATTTATTTATTACTTTTTTCTTTATTATTTATTATTTTACCTCCAACACCATTCTTCTATCCACTATCTAGAGACGCATCACGTAAGAGTTTGAGACTTACCTGTGGACACACACACTGATATACACAAGATATACTGATGTCTGTCTTGTATCCCCTCGAGAAATATACATTTCGCTGATCAAAAAAAAAAAAAAAATAAATAAAATAACATACTATATGCATATTTTTAGATTATATTTAATATGAATAGAGTAATATATTTGTATATGTAATTTGTTCAGAATTAAATTTTGCATGCAATTGCACTAATTTTTCAATTATCGTACGATATAAAAAGAAAAAGATGTGTGTCCATAAGTCATATTTACATATCAAGTTAGATGTACGGAGAATACATTTATCTGGAATAAACATTTCAATTATCTCGAGTACAGTCAAAAATCGTTGCAAAATTCTTTTAAATATGGATTCTGTATGCAAAAATTACAAAAATTATGTATTGTAAGTGAGGAAGCTAAACTATAGTTTTACCACAGGTATTTATAAGTCATACATTAAAATGATCTGCAATTTAACGAAATTAAATATAACAAAATTGAATACTGAAGGATTAATTATTATTATTTTTTGATGGAGAAAGGGATCTTTTATTTGGTAATATAATATATATATTATTCTTATGTTGAATAACTGAAATAAAGACATGTAGATTTCTTATATTGTAAATTTTCTTCATTCGCTGTCAATTTCTTACATTTTACTGTTTTATGACTAAATATAAAAAAATAAAAGAAAGAAATGATAAAATATTAACTTAATTTCTTTAATAATAATAAAAAGTAATCTAAAACTCCAAAAACTTGATTAGATGAAAAAATAATAAATTAATTAAAATTTAATTTATTTAATTTATTGAAAAATAATACATTTTGCAATTTAAAAATAATCTCTTACAATTTAAAAATAATCTCTTACAATTATTTTTTTCGCTTTTTTAAAAATAATTTGTATACTCTTATTTTTTTATCAAAATAATCATCAACGTAAAATTGTATTTTTGGTAACATTTAGGCAAGATTTTTTCATTGTCAGGAACTCTTTAGTTTACCTAGCATGACTACATCATTTTCTTCCAAAGAAAATGCTTCAAAATTTCGATAACATATCTTCATGATAGGCTCTAGTTTTAATATTATATATTCTTATGTATGAAAAAATACACAAATGTGTTTACAAAGAGAGAAAACGTTACTTTGTTCATACAGCTATTTTGTACTATTATAGTACAAAACTATTTCTTGAAATATTAGTACATGTTTTTGATAATTCGATCTAGTATTGTATTATACAAATAAAGTCCAATCTATTGGCTTATTATTATTAAATCTGAGCTATTTTTGCACAAATCATTTACAGATATAGTTGTTACGGATAATGATCCGTAAAGCAAAAGGTAATTCAAACATAGGATTCAGACATAGGATCATAAAGCTAACTAACTTCCTTTTCCTTTTGATCCACTCCTGGAATTTTCACGAAGGGAGTCACCACGTGAAAATTCTCCTTTCTTACATGTAATTGCGGTGTCTCGCAATTTCCCATTTTTCAGTACCCGCATTGAAAAACGTTATCCCCGAAACTTAGGCCAAAATTAACACTGAACTCGAATTTAATTTACTCTGATCCGTTTACCTGTCTTCGTTCAGGTTGAGGTTCGAAAACTTATTGAAAAGTTCCTTTTTTTTGGTTTAGATTTCTCGCAAATATTGCATCAATTTTATTTGCGAAATGCGTACGTTCGCATCGCTTGAACATTGAACGTTTCGAATATCTTTTGAATCATAGTTAGTCTCGGCAAATTATTCCGAGTTTCCAAAATCGCGCTAATAAAGATAAAACTCCAATTTACAATTGGATCCCGTTAAAAAGCAATCAAGCCAGTCTAACGTATTTGCTCATTTTTTATTTTTATTTGAAAGAGCCTAACTTTGGCACGAAAAGGAGCTTGCTTCTCACGCGTTCGAAATTGATACAACCAAACGCAATACAAAGTTGTCACTCGGGCGTCGGGGGCATCGTGGGTCCCGTGCCGTCGACGTGCCTGACTTCCGGTAGACCGCACTCAAAAGTTGAGTGCAATCAAGTTCTGTGCTACGAGATTCGCTGACTCAAACCGTGAGCTTCAATCTTCCTAAGCCGCTTACTCTGCGGAAATTCTTTCATCTCACAGACCAAGTGAGAAATTGTTTAGTGGAAATTGTGGGTTCCGGCCAAACCAACCGTTTGCTCGATATAGAGTGCAATTCAATGCTGATCAACGTTGATCGTGCATGTGATATTTATTCCAGTTTCAAGCCCGAAGTTCCTCATCGAACACAACAGTGTTCCGAGAATCGATCTACCGTTGATTTTTTGTAGATTTTGTTGTTGTATCAAGCGTACTTTACGCTGACTTCATTTATTGTATAATTTTATTATTAATAAAGTTTTGTTGACACTGTTATTACGTTAATAGTTTTATATGTTTGTTGCTTAATTCACATTTAGCGAAAATCAGTTTTACTTGCTTAAAACTCGGATTGATTATTTGCGAGCCGCTACTAAATCGTGGTGAGTATCGCGACACGTTAAGTCAGAATTAACGACAATCCAGTCTTTAACATTTGTTATGTTAACTGATATGCCACATTTGCACGAATTTTTTACTGTTTTGGTAAGAAATATGTATAAAATTGTATTATGTACTTAGGCCACTCCCCTGTGAGAATGTAAAAAATAATGCGAAGTGAGCATGTGCTAACTGATAAGTTTTAAAATTCAAGGGACTCGGTTTAAATAAAAGCTGGTATAACATTTTAATCAAAATTGTAAGAACTTTGTATAAATTTAGTAAGGTGAAATTTTTTACTATACTCATATATTCTTCGCACTAAATGCAATATGGAATACATGACAATTTAATAAGCATTCTATACTACACTAAGAAAAAATAGGTTGAACAATTATTTTACATATTTAACTTCCTTTCTTAGGAAGAATATTTATGTACTAAAAAGTATGTACTTTATATGGAGTCCATATAATTCTGATAGAAAGTTTATACCAATTCATATTTAGCCATGGTTCTTTGACTGGAAATGATGTACTAAATCTCGAGAATATCCTTACTTTACATGGTCACTTAATTCTGTTTACTTTATTCATGTTTACATAGCAGAAAATAGCTGTGTAAAAAAAACCGTTTTTCTTCTCTTCGTTTATCATTACAAATATTATATATAATATATAAAAGTAACTCATTTTCATACTTTTTTGGTATAAAAATGTTCTTTAAAAAGCAAATTTTATTTCTTTGCTAAATTGGGAACGTTTTATTGTTTGTGTATATATGTAATTTTTCATAGCGTTTTAAATATGTCAGATCTCAGAAATTGTTTGTAAATTTATTCCAATGTATTTGATTGCAATATTTGTATCAACTAATAATATAATTATCATCGTAAGTAACATGATACTAAATATATTTATGATTTAGTTATCAATTACTTTTAAAACTATTAAAATTTTGATTTTAATATGTAGCAGATTCGAAATGTTGAATAAAATTAAGTATTTAAGTATATTTTGTATTTTTCCATTCATATTAAAAAAAAGCTCATAATAAAACCCAATTATGTCTTTAATGCACTGCCAGCATGTGCAAATATTATGTCATAGAAATAATATGTAATATAAAAAAAAAAGGAAAAATATTACCTCTTATACATGTAATATATTACGGAGCATTTTTCAAACTTTCCAACATCGTTGATCTTTCTTTGATTGTTGGAATAAAACTTTGCGTTCTTCTAATTTTATCACCTGCACGTGGACCTCGAAATATTACTAATTGAGATTCTAATAAAATCTGTGCCTCTTCTGCGTGACGAACTTTTTCTCGAGCTAAGCGTAGTTCAGTATCAAGATTTTCTTTTTCTGCTTCAAGTTGTTCAAGTCGCGTTTCGGCGTCTAATTAAATAACATTTAAACATATATTTTTATTGATGAAAATTTATAAAATAGACTTTTTAATTACAGAAATTTTACCTTGAAGTTGACGTTCGTTCTCTTGTTGTTTGCGTTCAAATTCTAATCGTTTCATTTTTTCAGATTCTAAAAGATTTTGTTGTTCTTGTTGTAATCTTTCTAATTGTTCCCTTCTTTCCCATTCTTCTCGAAGTACTCTTGCTTGTAATCCACGAACTAAAAATTATAATTTAATATTGCCTATTATGCATATTAGTACATGGTTTTATCGAAAAATAATCCTTAATGTATATTATATTTGACGTCATTAATGCATTGTAAATGCAGTTTTTATTTCATCTTTTAAAGAATGGTTTTAAATTATTACGAAACAAAAATAAATTATACGAAAAAAGTACATTTTAAAAATCAGTGAAAACTACACCATATTTTAAACAATATGTATGTTTTCGTGGTTTCAGAAAAACTATACTTAGATGTATATAAATATATATCTTTTATATATATTTAAAAATTGTAAAAGAACTATTTTTAAATTTTAAACAAAGATAGTCAAAAATATTTAAAGAAATTTTTCGTAAATTATACAGTTAAAATACCAGAATTGATATCTCAAAATATGCTTGAGAAAAAAATGTTAGAGTAATTCCGATTATATTTATCCAAGATAATGCCGATTAAAGTTAAAAAAATTCAATGATTTGTACTATAAAAAAAATTACGTATTTAGTTATCATTTCATTAACAATTAATTACAAAAAAAAATTAATTGTAATAAATGTGCATTTTGTTACATAGAATATTGTTTTATTTTTTAAAATTAAATGTGGACAAATTTGTTTATTTGTGTGTATCTCTTTTGGACGCAACTCTCATTTTAGAATCCGGACATTCAATTGGTATGTTATATATATTACTATCTGATTTTTTTGCACTTTGAGCCTGATCTTTTTCAATTGGAGTCTTAGTTCTGAAGTTAAATATAATATTTTGTATAAAGTTTTATA
The DNA here is from genome assembly GCA_022817665.1 of Axea sp. ZL-2020. NCBI lineage: Eukaryota > Metazoa > Arthropoda > Insecta > Hymenoptera > Scelionidae > Axea > Axea sp. ZL-2020. The sequence goes on from JABFOX010002959.1 coordinate 6,194, forward strand.
GTTTTTATGTATTAAACATTACCTATTTCTTCATCTCTCAATGCTTGTTTTTCTTCTTCCAAAAGAATTTCTAGCTTTTTTTTAACGTCTTCTAATTCTTGAACTTTAGCACATTCTTCCTTTGAAATAGCTTCCAATTTTCGAGCTTGTATTTCTGCTGCTATTCTTGCCTGACGTTCATTTTGAAGTTCTTTTCTAGTTTCTTCTTTCTGTTGTTTGATTGCCTATACAATTTAGAAAACCATTTTTATTTGATAATAGAGAATTATATTTTGCTATGTTAAATAAGGTAAGTGTGAAAAAATAATTTTGAAATAAGCTTTTTAAATTTATGGAGAAAGAAATATTATAAATATTTACATCTTCATTCTATTATATTTAAATTTATATATTTAACATTACCAGTTTTCAAATAATATGAAATAAAAGATTCTATAAGTGTAGTTATGACTTTTACAACCACATTTTTAAGACTTTAAATTATTTATGAGTTTATGTATTTATCATTGAACGAACGCACGAATGAATGAATTAATAAATGAATGTTATTTATTATATTATTATAAATGATAACATTAAACTATATATCATAACTAATGTTATTAAAAAATTTGTTACAAATATTACTTACTTGACGTGTAGATCTTCTCTGATAAGCTAAACTTCTTTGATAACCAACTTTTTCACTTGAATACTTTATTGCTATATGCAAAGCAGCTAGCCATTGTAATCGACCGCGATGATCTTCAGCAACTAATTCTAAATGAAAATTAATATTATGATTAAATGCATTTAAAATATATTAGTATGTATCATTTATAAAAAAAATGAGAACATTATTTGTTTTATTAAAATTTTATTATGTATTATGTTAAGGCATTAAACACCATTTGAAAGAAATGCTTTATTTTAAATTTTTTATTAAAATGTAAAACCTATTTTTACATTACTTTCATTAATAAATTATTTACTCAAATATTTAAACTTCATACCAATACATCTATGTTCTGGTGTACTTAATATAAATCTTCTTTCAGGTTTTCCACCTGTACTAGCAACATCTGCCCAACAGTCCGTATCCAATGATATTATACCTAAAGGTTCTTTTTGCTGTGAATCTTTAAAATAAGATAATTCTCCTGGCCTGAGTACAAACCAAAAATAACGCAACGTTGGCAGAAGAAATCCTTTTTTCATCAAATACCCCTATAATAAGATTGTATCAATTATTATAATGCATAAATATCACGAAATTGTTTTATTACGGTATTACTTTTTTACAGATGAATAATTTTGACACTGATCTGTCAAAAATTTAACAGTAATTCATCGGTTTATTGCGAGCTAATTTTTCCATGCGAATTAAATTTGTACCATTATACAATCTTTAATTTTATAATTAATCTAACAAGCTACAATTTTTCATATTCTATTATTATTTCAAACGATTTATTAGGGAATGTAATTTATATATACAATGCTTAGCATATTGAATATGTGACTGATACTTATTATTGCATAAAATCATTACTCAATGGAACAAAAAACATTAAAACAACTTAGTATATTATGTATATTAGTTTATTATTAAATAGTTTTAAAACAATTTATATTTTATAGCAAAGTTATGATATTTTAAAATTTTAAACTTTCATAGTTATGTGTAACACTTAAGCCTATAATTCATTTTTGCTACATAATAATATGACAGGCTTTTTCATAGATTGCTTGATGTTTTAACATGCATTTATATCCATAATATTACAAGCTAACCTGAGCTCGCTAACAAGTAACTTGCACATAGCACTAAGCACAAAGCACAAAACTATCTTTTTAGTTTATACGTCTACAATTAAAATATTTCTAATGAATTTTCATTCTATTACTCATTAAATATTCAATTTACAAATCGTGATACAAACAAGATTGTATTGTGTATCAAAACTTTAGAACTCAAAATTGAAATTAAAGTTTATCTTGTTGTTTAAAGAAATGAAAGTTTTGAATATAAAAATTGTGTGATAAATTAGAATTAATTTTATTCAAACTGAAATAATCGTAATTTATTATATTAATGTTTTTGTCAAAAGCCAAAACTGCAATATATATTGTAAGTTTTGAAACTTATTTTTTTCTCAAAGTAGACTTAACTGTGCATATGTTTATATAAACTATATATACTCATAAAGATAATGAAAATTATATTATAAAAACTATTTTCAAAAGTATAAAACTTTCACCTTTTTTATGACATCCTCTACATAAATTTGATATAAATCATCGACCGCCTCAGTTAATGCATCAACATCAAGTAATCTGCCACCACTGTATTTAGATTCCAAAACTGCCAGAAAAGTAGAAAATCTGAAAATAATATAGAATTATAATTAATTTTTGTCATTATAAGATAAATACGCTGAATTTAATTTAATTTTAATAAATTTTTGTATATAATAAACAAAGATAAAATATTGTTTAAATATATTTTTGTCATATGCAATATGAATTATTCAATATAAGTCATTGAAATACTTCGGAAAATATACATTTTACAAAAACTGTATATATTTATTACACATGTATGAATATAAATTTATAATATTTACATGATAAAAAGATAATATATAGAAAATTCCTTATTTTCATTAACAGTTTGGTATTTCTTAATTTATTATAATTTGTTTTTAAAGTCTTTGAAAATAGTTTTATAGATTATCAAAACCATCAATCACATCTTTTCTTACTTTTAATTTTTATATATACATTCAGTCAAAAAATTATCGGGAATTATTAAATAAAACACGCTCTATGCTCTATTTGGCGCAATACCTATACGCCAGCAGTTTTTCCAATCTTCGAAACATTTTTTATAGATGTCTTCCGGAATTGTATTAAGTTGCTCTCATGATTTTTGTTTTGTGACTTCAATTAATTCAAAATGAGTTCCACAGAGCGACAATTTTAGTTCCGGAAACAACAAAAAATCACACAAATCTAAATTTGATGAATACGGTGATTGTTCGATAATATTTGTTACATTTTTTGCCTTAAATGCAGTCACAATTGTTGCTCGACGCAACAACACGAATTTTTAATTTATAATTTTAGCTATTTCTGGCGAATTTTCTCACGCAAACACTTCAATGCAGACAAATAATATTCTTTATTGATTGTTTATCCTTCCGGAACAAAGTTATATAAATGCACCAAACCACAAATATCGATGAAGACGATTTCTCGGCACTTTTTTGACTAAATATATATTTGCTACGTTAAAATTTATTTTGAATTATTAATTCTTAATTTTCAGTTGAATATTGTTTACACGGTAGCTAAAATATAAAATGTATATTTTCAATTAATTTCAAAATAAATCAATATTTTTAAACAACAAAAATGTTTGCCACAGTTAAGTTATGCATTTTTAAACATAAGCTAAAAAAACAAAAACTGCAATAATAACAAATATTAAAGTGGTATAGCATCTAAAGTGAAAGTGTCTTGTAAAACGAAGTAAAAAAAATTATCATTTGACTTAGAATTAATAAAATTACTTTAGCACAATAATTAAAAAACTATTATACTTCATTAGTTATAGATCCAAATATCATTTGGTTAAACTAACCCAATAATACACATTCTTTAAGAATTTTAAACCGAAGGTATTTGTTTAATTTCACTATTTAATTGTCATGTACATTAAAATTTTATTATGTTATATACTAATACATTTATTATTTCATACAAAAAATATACTTTGATAAATCTAGTTATGTTCGTATACTGAAGAAATAATTTCTTTAATACCATATAATTATTTGATTTATACTTCTATATTATTTTCAATTTTATTAACACTCGTTAAAAAGTAAACAATTTTAAACAATATTATATATAAATTACACTTTTAAAACGTTTAGACACAAGCCTGTATAAGAATGTTCGGTGAATTTGATAACTCTCCAAAAAGGGTTATATTTTCACTATATCAATCAGTTTTATATTATATAACTTTTTAAAATATTTGTATTATATGAATATAAATTAATTACTTGAATGATTCGATTGCAGCTGAAAGTGCTGAAAAATCGTTTGGATCCCATTGCAGGCCTAGGGAAGTTACTAATTGGGAAGCAACATGTTCAACCTCATCACTATGCATCGACACCTAACATATATATAAATTAAAACATATAATAATGTGTAATAAGAATTTGATTATTGCTTCATCGGGGTATTTGTTTAATAATATTATCGATTAATAAACAATAAACATTTCTGATGTTAGATTTTAAAATGAAATTAAATCTTGTCTGACAAGCATCTTAAATTTAAAACTGGAAAACTCTTTCAATTAAAAGAAAATAATATCAGGTAAAAATCATTTAAATGAATTATCATTAACAACTTTATCTAATCTTTTTTTTTTTTTTTTTTTTTTTTATTTGGTTTTTATTGTTCGTACATTTTTTTTTAAATAATATTTGTCACATTAATATTTATATTAAATTTTATACTAGTTTAATGAGGAAATGATATCAAACGGCTATATTAAATTTATAGCCACAATTACAAAAATTAAATTACAATTAAAAATTTTACAGAAATTCATTTGTATATATTTATTTAATAGTATTATTATAAATT
>JABFOX010002960.1:0-10840 GCA_022817665.1 Axea sp. ZL-2020
GAACTCGCATTACACGTGTGCCTTTAACCGAGTCTTAAATACGTGACGTCGGGATAATGGTTCGGGTTCCGCGCCAATAAAATCCACTGTAAACCGAAGTAGCGCGAGCATAGATAATCTAGTACGTATACGTGCTCAGTTTACCTACATGAACTACGCGCAGCCACCTTATTACACACTCAAATAAAGCACGCTGATAAAGTTATCCCAAACAACGCTACTTCATTTTACTTTCGGTTATTACGACAGTCGCTGATACAATGGAGTTACGAGACAATGAATTGCGTCGGAGATTAAACCTAAAACGAGAGATTACTTTATAATAAACTAGTTGGTTTAATAAATGTCCCGACTATTATTTTGGATACTTGTAGTACAAGTAAGATTGGGTTATACATTTTCTAACAAATAAAAGTAAAATTCCTTCGTTGTGTTTAATTAGTTAAGTAGGTCGAATTGTAACATGATCTATAGTATTATGATCTGAATTTAACATGGAATTATCAGAGTTGTAGTAGATTGTAACATTTACCATTTTTATTTGTTATTATACGACAGAATGTTAATGTTAAGTGGAAATGATACTAAAAGATGTCATAGGTCTTTAAAGTATTTTTTTTCTACATGCACTTTATTTTATATAATTTACTTTATTTTATTATAAACGTAAACATTGCTTGCTCTATGTCTGCTCTATAAGAATAAATGCAAATTTAAATAGTTTTAAAATCAATTATCATGACTTAAAAATAGTGGATTCCACATCATTAGCTCATGTAGCTACTAGATTAGTATACGTAATTTTATAAAAGTTTAACCGTTCGACATTTACGATAGTCCTACCTTAATTTGAAATAATATAATCTTGATATTATATAAATTACTTTTCCCATAACAAATAATGTATTTAAAAAATGTATAAAAAATCTTTTTTTAATTTTCATTATAGTTGATTATATCGTCAAGTTGATTATATCATCAAGTTGATTAATTTATAAATTTTACTGATTATAACAATTCAATGTTTTCTATATAAAACATACATCTAAAATCAATTCTAATTATAATAATTAAGGATTAGTAAGAAACAAATGTGAGTTAAAAAGTATATATTAATTGCTTTTGAATAACTCATCAGAAAATATTTCAATATAAATGTGTCGTAATCGAATATTTAAAGTAATCAAAACTGAAAATCGAATTGTTAAGATTCTGAAACAAAATGTTTACATTTTATATATTTATTTCATACGTCGTACAATGATGATTTAAAAAATATATTTTATTAAAACAGAAATAAATATTTATAAGATGGAAAATTTTAATAATGTATTGTCTTACGATTTGTATGGAAAATATTTATTTTCAAACGTGCATGTTTCATATGTATCATAATACATCAATTCAATATAACGTGTGAGGTGAAGATTAATCTGATTACCCGAATTTCATAATGATATATTAACGTTGATCAGTGTTAGAAATACAGTAATACAGTGATTTTATTAATTCAATTCGAACAAAAGCAATTTTAAATTAAGTACTATATAAATTTACTATGAGTACCGTTTTAATTAATATTAACGGTTTTTTTGTTTGATCATATGATAATAAAATACTATTTACAAAGTAATGTATAATGAAGTATGATTTTGATGTCAAATTTTAATTTAATAAGTAAGTTATTTCTTCACAAGAATTTCTTAATTAAAATCACATTAATACTTTTGTTTTGTTACGTGGAATTTACTGTGCACATTTATAATTTAAAATTCAATATCTTTTTTATTTTGTATGAGAATGTTATAATTTAACTCGTCAGATTATGAATTATTTAAAAATAATTGCGAAAGTGATAAAATCTTCTTTAAAACGTAATATTTATGTAAATTGGCGAATTTAAGAACAATCGTCATTTTTTGTTATGCTTGGAGCAAATTAATATAAAATTGTAAAATGTTAGAACAGTTTTTAAACCAATTATAGGAATACTTAAGAACTAAAATATATTAACGTATACTTATATAATATAATTTAAATAAAACTTAAAATGAAACAAAAAATTTTGTTATTTTACTTCAAATTTTAATTTCAATATTTTGTTGAAACAATGAAAATGATTCAAATACTGAAATTGATAATTGTCGCATAAAAATATATTTAAATATACCTAAGTATGAATAACAAAATAAAAAGTTTAACAAGAATTCATCAATTAAATATCCATACAATTTATGAAAATAACACATAAATAATGATAATTGCCATATTAAACAATTATTTTACTTTATATATATAGATTTTTGTAATTTTAATATTACATTTATACCTTTTTACATAATTTTTTAATACTAATTTAATACATCAAATGTGACACTGACACTGATACTATTTGAAAAATCTGGAAATTCAAATTCGAGTTATTTTGATGTTTATTTAGATATGTCAATATCAATATTATAACATTGAATATTTAGTATCGCGGATGAAAAGTTCTGAATAATTGAAATGAAACGGAGCATAACTCTACTGTATTTATTTAATAGTTATGCATATGAGTTGTTAAGATATTACTGTATCATATTAGCAATGTGAAATCAAATGTGGTATTTTTAATACGTATTTGAATATTGGTTTTTATACTGGAACAGTTTTATTTAAAAAATTAAGCCGCAAGGTCTTTTATTTTCGGTTTATGGTATTTACCGCAGCATTGGCCGTTTAATATTGGCGACATCGAATAAATTTTATATGTATATTATAACTTTATACTACAAATATTGTTTTAAATCATTATATCAAAACACAGGATGCAGAATGCAAGTATGCCAGAGAAGTAACAAATAGATGAATAGAATTTTAGAGTTGTGTTTGTTGAGTACACTCTTGAAAATATCGTTTTAGTTCAAAATTTAGTTGTTTTGGTACAAAATAAAACAAGACACTAAATAAATAAATACAAGAAATAAATAAATAGAGAGATGAGCGAACTATTCTCTCTTTTTTTTTTAATTTCTTATATTTATATGTTCACCAAAACGATTAAAAATTTGTTGTAAAGCAATATTTTTAAAGATTTACAACAAATAAAATTGACTTTTAAATTATATAAATTATATTCATATATATTAATTAATGTATGAAATGCTGATTCATGTGTTTTAGTAGTATTTAATTGTTGTATATATATATTTTTTATCAGTAGAATGGAATTTAGCGTCTTAGTTATACAATTAAAATTGAGAGCAATATCATCTTATTCTTCAAGAAAAAGTTTTCTATAAAAACTTTTCCTTTATATTATTCGAGTCCTCTTTTTATTCAAATATGCGGTGCTTTTCATTCCATGAAAATCTTTTATTTGATTTGAATTAATAAACAACTAAATATAAACATTTATTTATTCTAATTAAATGAAAGCTATTAGTGAAAAGTTTGAAACAAATAAAATATTACAACACGTTGAATTTAATAAAATATATCAAATGATATGAGTTTGTTTTTCAATTTATATGTTCTTACTTAAGATAAGTAGATTTAAGAACGTTGAGAATGATCATTTAATAAAAGCAGGAAATCTATAATAAAAACAATTTTAAAATAAAGACTTCATTAGTGACGATATTAAATGCGAGTAAGTATAAAATTTATACGAATTTGTCGTTGTTACGATTTATTGGTTGTATAAAATATAGTGATTAAATGTAATACAGTAGATATAAGTCTAATGCAATATTTAATTTAATTCGATTTACTTTCCGCGAAGCAAGAAGTAAAAGATATTTTACTTTTCAATTTTATTCTTTATTTTTAATATTTTTAATATAATAATGCTGCCATTGATAGAAATTAAGACATAACTATATTAAATTAGAGATTACAAGTATTGGAATTTTTTCAAAAATAAATGGTCATTTTAACATTAAGCTTTTTAAATATGCAACTAAAATTCTTTATATTACAACTTATATCAAATTATTTTTGCAGACTTCATCAAAATTTTATGAAGTAAAAGGTGTATTAATAGAAAACATGAATAGTAAATAAAGATAATCATATTTAATAAAATACAAAATTAATATTATGAAAATAATATCATTACATTCATACAATGGAGCATTATTATTGAAAAGTAAATAATAAAACCTTTATATAAGGTAATGATAAAGGGCAGCACAAAATGCATAAATGTTTCCTTAACTAGTAAGTACTCGGCGATTTACTATGTCAACGAAACACGATTAGAATGCAACTTATAATAATTATTAACCATATGAAATATTATGTATTATTTTGTAAATTGGCAGCAAGATGATATGTTATAAAAAATATACTTATGATCAAACTTACAGTTACGTAGTAATTTGTATTTCATTCGTGTTATGTTTTTATGACAGAACGCGAAGTACCTAAATCAAGCATTCATGAAATATGTATTTTTGATGTGGAAATAACGTATCTTTTACGAATTTTTGATATCACGTTTAACTTGGCTTGTTTACGAATAAATTCGTATTTTTTTCCATTTTATATTTTTTGCCAAATACATACTATATACTTTTTATATCAGCACCTCATCTTAAACTTCCCCAATCAAAACTATACTACAGTAAAAATATGATAATATATAGATTTGATATTATATAGATTTGATAATATAAAAATAATAATGATGTTATTTTCATAATATTATTTTTATGGCCTTTAAAATATTTATCGTCTTTATTTTTTTACATTTTTATTCATGGCCTCAAATTTTCAGTTCAACTGAACGTAAATTTATGTTTTTTAAATAGTGCGTTATAGGAATTTCATTTTTTATATCGATATATTTTAAAACTGCATCGATCAAATTTGATGAAATTGAGAATACGTGCTTTTCCTTACAGAAAATACGCCATGCGATTTTATAAAAGTTCAAATTTTTTTAATCGAAACATATTTAACGTTAAAATTAAACATTTATATTTATGTATTCTATAGACAAAAAATATCACATAAATAACTACTAGACGACGCCTTCGAATCGTGGTAACACTAGATATTTTTGTAATAAAATATTTTTAAAGGTAAAATTATTATTTACACATTTAGGAATGTCCGGTATATCGCGTAAAAATGTTTATAAAGCTATTTACATCTAATTTAATTCATATGTATTCACAAAACAACCAGACTAATCAGAAAGAAATTTTAAGTACATTATCTTTCTGTTTCTTATGTATACTTATTATCTGCTGAATAAAAGGTGATTATATATACATGTATATACATTACAATTCTATATGAAATGTTTGCATACTTTTTTGCTGTATACAATTAAACCTTCTTTTTTATTTATTCATTATTATATATTTTTTAAAATTACTTTACGATTTATAAATTTCATTAAATTTAATAATTAAAGGCATGTTTATTAATTTTAATACGTAACAGATAGAATTAGGTTTTTATGATTCTTTAAAATAACATTATTATTTCGATACAAGGATGTATTATCAAACAGGATGTATTCATTAATAACATGCATTGTTTACACACGAAACGGCATATTATGTATTTTTGTTTGTTATTCTATAATATAAACTAAATTGAAAGAAAACATAGGCAAATCTAAAACAAGATTTTAATTACATATCAGTTTTTTTACAAATTTGTTTTTCTTAAATATACCTCACTTGTAAACCACGCAAATAATTTTTGTCAAAGTATTTTTTCTTTTTTTTCGTTTAAGTGTATTTTTCACGAGTGTTACTTAAAATAACTAAATTATTTACATGTTTTATTTAAATTGAATTGTGATCATTTTAGTTTAGTAAAGTGCATTTTAAATAATTTACAGCATTATATTATAATAAAAGTATATTACCGTTGCAAGATTATTGACATATATATGTCAATGATATATATATATCGTAATAAAATCGTGAAGGAAGTTTTCCAAATAATCGAGCAAATAACACGCTTAAAGTGCAGACTCGATATTTTACTTTAATTCCTTACAATAGAAAAAAACTTCAATTTGCAATTACAGTAAAGTCTACCTCAGATTTTTATCCTAACAACGACAATGGCGAACTGCAAAGAAGTTTTCATCGAAATAGCGACGTTTCTAAAGACTCGTTTCCCAACGAGCGTGGTTCATTTTGAGCGTATTTTTCTTTTAGAGCATCAAGATAATGTGAGAATTTCGATTGAAAAAAAAATCGCCTTCTTAAAAAGCTTTGCGATTCCGAAAGTCAACGAGGTGGCAGACGGAGACGCCGGCAAAGGCAAAAGTAAGGACGACGTGACTGCGAACCGCCGTCTCATAGAAATGAGGCAGTTCCGTGCGGCCGACGTTCCGCGTTTGAGTTTCTCGTTGAAGTTATAACGAGAATTGTACACCATAAAGTCCTCGGCGAACTTTCTCACATTTTCCTTACGCCTTTCTGTTTTGCTTTACTTGTTTTCCTCCTTTTCACTGCGGTTCACTTTATGTCTTTTATTCTATCTATTAAACGCATTTTTTTCCATATGCACGCGGTTTTAATTTTAGTTTGCTTTTCTAGAGATAATGACTGAAACAAAATATAAAAATACACGGCTATGTTGTTCTTATTTAATTTTGTCCCGATGTAACTCTATATAAGACAATTAAACAGCGCCATTTACTTTTCGTACAATAAAAAACTACATACATAACAAAATTAAATCATGACCAATGTTAAACAAATTATATCATAATAACTTGTAAATATGTGGCAAATATCAGATTAATGTTAATACCGAGTATAATTTTATTCATAAGGTAAATATCCTCGATATTCATGTAAAAACTTTGTTGATTTGCTAGTCAGTAATAATCGGCCAAGTATTGGTACGGCATTGGTTATCGCTACTAGCAGAACATGGAAATAAAACGTGAAAAAATTTTGTGCCAATATTGGTCAATAATAAGTACAACAGGAGTCCGAGAATAAACTTTTTTTTTTTCATCTTCTATAAGGTACCAATAATTTAAACATTAATTATGCAAGTCTCATGTTAGACTTATCTGTGATTCAAATATCAACTACATATTACATGTAATAATCAAATATTAAATGAGTATTTTTTCCCATAAACCGTGTACAAGATTCATGTGTAAGATATACATAATCCATATATGATGTATATAATCCATACAACATTGTATGTTGTTCATAAATGATTAATGTATAATAACTGTAATGAATGTACATAAATTATATATAGTTCATAAATGTATTTATACTTATGAAATGCAATAGTGTTATAGTATTTTTATGAATACGAAAATAGTTAAATTAAGACCAGAAATGTCTTTAAATATATTGCCATTTTATCTCGATAATTTGCCAATTGTTAGGGAAGTTAAGTTGGTAGTTGAATAAAATATCAAAATGAAAATTAATATTTCAAGTTTTTCTGTAGTATTATTTTGACTATATTGAATCAAGTACTAAACAATGTTTAAAACAAATTTTACGTAACGCTCACATGATCCTTAATCGACACATTTGCTTTATCTTTTTCATGAATTTCTATATTTTATTTCAACTCTTCTTTCATTCTTAGTCATTAAAGTTTTAAAACGGATAATTGTTTTTCCAAAATTAATAAATAATAGCAAAAAAGAAAGACAAAAAAGTGATTACTAGAGTTTTACAACAAATCGTCTTTTCTCGTGTCTACGCCAATAAAAATAATAATCTTTATTCTTTTAGTAAGTAGACATATTTTAAAATTTTACAGCAATTATTATACAAACGAGATCAAAGAGTCGTAACTTCTGATATTCTTTCAAACTGTGCACCGTAAAGGTGAAATCGTAAAAACAAAAATAGCCATACGTTTTCGCTCAGAATTAGAAGTAAAACAAAATATCACGCATTTATTTCTGATGTAGAATATGTCTATATTTTGATGGACGTTGAGGCAGAAGTTTGTGAAGCGTATTTTGAACCGAAGAGAACGACACAATTTTGCATAGGACGTAGTATCCCTCGAACGTAAACTCCGCGCGTCAACATTTTTCCCGTTTCCCTCCTCCTTCTACCTACATTCAATGCAAAGTTTGACATTCATGTGACTGGAATAAAATGTGTGCATATTTCAGACTTATAGTCTGGCCAGTGCAATTTTTTTACCATGTTTAGTTTTATTCGCATTATATTATGGTATTACGTGTAATTTTATTACGAGGAGACCTTCGTATGGCTACCGTTTATTTTATTATTATTTTTTTCCAGCGACAATGGCTTTCGATGAAAACTGTACGCTCTTTGTTAAATTTCATCCACGCAGGAAGTTTCGTGTACAATAATGTAATTTGTTCATCGAATAAATATACATTTAGTAATCATATATAAAGTAATGAGAAATTCAAACGCGTTCGGTCGTTCTGCGAAAACGGGAGAGAGAAAAAAATTGCGAATGCAGAAACATAAAAGGTCATGACAGGTGTAATAAATGTGCGTATAAAAACGCGAATCATCCGGCCAACTTATTTCAAAAAACAATATTTCTTGTTTGAATTGAGAAACGTTCCATGATTTATGCGGTATCAGTTCGAAACGCGCTCTTTATATTTACGTTACGGTAAAATAGACGCGTAACGGAGCTACGTTAAAAAAACTGAAATACAATGAATGTGTAAAAAATCTGTGGATCAGTACAATCGAAAATTACAAATGTCAGTTTTACTTTACACATTGAAAATACATAAAAAACACATCTCCGGCTGGGGGGGGGGATTAATTATCATGTAAGTGTGGTATTCATCAATGAGTTAGAATAACCGATGTGCAATATAACACAATTTCACACCTTCGTTTTGCTGAATGCAATACTAGTTTTAAATTTTACATTATTTAGCGGTATGTCTAAACTGCTCCGTGTTTTCATTTTTACAATATATAAAATTACTCATTGAGTACAGCTTCCTTTTCAAGTACTTATGAAAGAAAATCGAAATAACGATTAATTATGCAATACTTCACTGTCTTAATTTTTACTGGTAGAAAATTTTATTTCTGAAAAATTAATTTCAATGTTTAATAATGTAATTGTTTCCAGAAGACTATCAAGTTTCATCTTTTATTACCAGGAGTAAAAGTATTTTATGAAAAACTGTAAGTTATTTCAAAATAAATTCTCTAAATTTCATAAAATCCATCAAAGTATTAAAGAGCTTTCTTCTCCGCTTAAACTATATCTTTGTTCTTTTGTACATTTTAGTGACGAAATGTTCTTTTGATTTCAAAACCTGCGTCGGTCGAACCAATTTCAGGCTTCGTATTTTTTGCAACGATGATCGGTAATGGCGTGCTTTACAACGTGAAACAGCGGCATTAACGTTTACGGCTACATCCGGGAGACTTTTCTCAACGAAGTGGATGACGTCTTATAACGGTGCTTCCTTGGCACAAACGATCCTCTTAATCATCCGTCGGAACCTTTGTCGCGACCCTTGATTATCGCCGGCTTCCTTCAGCATTTTTACGGGTGACTTGAATTTAACTCCATTTTTAAAGACGCGATTTAATACTTTTGCCGAGCCAGACAACAATGAGATATCCCGATAGTATTTAATTATAAACGACTTTTTGTCAAGCTCCTTCCTTCTCGTTGTTATCTATCGCATTAATTTCCATTAAAAATGAAAATACCGCATTTTTGATTCGCGATCGAATAATTAACAAATGGCCGGGATGAGAATTGCAAGATAAAAAAAGAGAGATGGAGAGAGCGAGAGATCGCTGACGCGAATCGCGGATAAATAACTGTGCGAAAGTTGGATATCTGGTAATGTGCGAAATTTATTGCCGTCGAGTGTTGCGGCACGAGTGCGGATAATAACAAATCGTCCGGAAGTTTACGCTCGATCGTTTCCAAAAATGTTTGAAATATTCGCTCGTCTTTAGCGAATTTAAGAAAACGTTAAACTGTGCCACACGCGACAAAATGCGCCGCCATTTGTCTTTGCCACGGCTTCGCATTCAGTCATTCGAACTGCCCTTGCTGTATTGCTTAAATCTTTTCAAAGATTATTTAATTATGTCTTTTAGCATGAACAATGCCTATGATGTGAATAATGTTAATGCTTCCTACCTGTTTTGCGTTTTTTTATAGTCATGGCATTTATTTCAAGAACCAATTCTGATTTGAAAAAGAGGAAATGGAACCGCTTTGAACAGTGTAACCTTCAATGTAAAGTTCATTTTTTACCGACCTGTGCATTTTAGATTCAGAAGTTCTTTACTTTGGATTTACATTAAATAATTTTAATTTCAAATGAAGTACCAATTAAACATCAAAATTTGTACATCAGTGAATATATATTTACATGCATTTTTAAATTATATCAAAACAATAAAATGTTTTCATTACATTGAAATATTTTAATGGGTAATTTTAAAAAGATTTTATATAGAATTTTTAAAAGTTTTATTAATATTATATATATTTTTCCGATTTATTATTTAATATATAAAGCGGCGATTGACTTTGAATATATAAAATCACGCGAGTACACAATTATTGAAGATATCTCTTCCCTTTTATAAAGTTTTTTATTTAAACTTAATTCATTATCTTTTATTTGTATTTATTATATAATTAGTTTAACTATATAACAATTTTAGTGTAATTGTTTAACGTATAATTAAATATGAAACATTTAATAGTTGAAATCGTACTGTCAATATAAACCGTGTTTTTAATAATAATTAAGTGTAAAAGGTTTTATATGTATATAGGTATAAATTATCGTAAAATATACAATTAACTAATTTGTAACATTATTAAATATTGATTAAGTATTTGATTAAATTACATC